>JAHBOF010000372.1:0-23683 GCA_020736565.1 Coprinopsis sp. MPI-PUGE-AT-0042
TATTGTTGGTGCCATACGCACACTTCATCCCGCTATTCACGCAGTGCGCTTCTGGACCTGCCCGCCCAGGATCGGGGCCTCTCCTGCTGACTCACGAAGTATTATTCGTCTGGCCGGCCTCTTATAAACATGCAACATAGAGCCACAGCACTGCTTCAGTATTGAAAGGCGCCGAGGCTGATGAGTCAACTGCCTAAGTATAACTTGAAGTAACTCCAAGGGATCAAAGAGCCGACACGGCCATGGGATGTGCCAGTGCATCATCGAAGGGCATCCCAGATGTTATGGAGGACGAGCCCATCTTATCGCAAGTCAATTTCATTCTGGCTCGATGCTAACACGCAGGGTAAGTACTTGAACTATTTGGAAATGACTGTCAGCTTGACTCAGGGATAATCCCCCTCTGATCATACACCCTCCAAAATATTCCAAGCGCTATAGGTGCGCCTGGCAGTTAAGGTCAACTTACCGCGTCCTCACCGCGTAGTTGGCACTGCAGGTGAGCTACGGCGTGGTAGACATAACGTTTCAATAAGCGTCGCGCAAAGACTGAGAATAGAGTCATTATCAGGGCGATACTAAGATAGTAATAGTCCGTCAGAATCATGCTTGCAAAACAAACGTAGTAACAGTGTTCGTGGTCCACCCCCAACGATCAGGGCGAGAGAATATCAGAGAGGGCCTTGACCAACGAGCCTTTGGGCGTTGACTCCTCTTCAATCGTAAAAGTAGGCGACGTGTTCCCCTTGAATCCGATGAGTAATGTGGTATCACGGGGAGTGAAGACAGAATTGCATACCGAATCACCAAACACTGGTGGTGGTAGAAAATCCGTTGAGTAAGGAAGGACGGGTTATCGGGGCAATATATGTCATCGAACTTACAAACTATGAAGCAATTGTCACTACAAGCGACCTCTTCGGGCACAGTCACCTCCACCATCCCGTCCGCGAGATTGAAACCCTTCGCCAAGGGATGATCTGGAAGTATATGGTTGAAAGGTTGCTCACATCTCGCCAGACAAGAAGAGAGTACATACCGACGTCGAGGTGCTCATCGACCTCTCCAGGCGTCCAGTAGCCGAGCAAGATGAGGCCTGTCGAGGCCTGCCTTTCGGCGGGTAGTTTATCTGTATCTGAAAGAACGACTCAGTCAGTTACATCGCTTGGTGAGGTGTGCAAGGCCAACGCCAAAGGGTTGCTACTTACCCCAAGCGACAATTTGGCGGGATCCTGTAGGCCAATGCGCGCCTTGTGTGGGTTTGGTGATACGAGGACTGACGACAAAGTGCGGCGCTTGACTCGTCGATTCGACGGGGGCGGGCACAGGTGCTGCAACGGCAAAGACAGCGCACAATGCGATGAGCAAAAAGGATAAGGGCGAGAGCATCGCTCGGATTTCGAAAGCTAATATCGGGTGGTAGAGGTTGGGAGCAACGGAAGAATGGGCGTGGTTCCCAGCGGAAAGCGGGAACAGGACCGTGAATTCGATCGTGATCGAAAAGGCGAGTCCCGCTGGGGAAAAAGAGAGCTTGAGCGTCGAAAATAGGTACGCTCTGCCCCCAGCTCACCTTTTATACCCTTTAACTGCCAATACGCATGGCTGTTCGAACGCCAAACTCAAGGCTGAGTATTGGCATCGAAGGCAAGGTGGAAGATTCGAAGGTGTAGTACATCACACGAGGTCGGTGAGCATGGTCCCCTCCGACACCTTCCAGGCTTCCAGTTGCCCCCGTGCACCTTCACCCGAGGATCCTAAGCTTGAGTGTGAGCATGGTCAACAAAGAAGTTGAGCCAGCGAAGGGTAGCCCAAGATCATCCGGTGGTAGCCAATCTATTCTTCTGTGGGTCTTACCAAAATATGTTATTTTCATGCCTGAGGCAGAATTCGAGTGCAATGCTGATGACTGGACTGGAGAGGACCACTGTCAGCGTCATGGGCGCTAAAATCAGTCCGGCAAATTGAAATTGCGCGCAATCTGACAAATCACCTGCAAGCCGCCCATGTGACACGCTGACACTCCGGTAAACCGAAGAGCACAAAAGACACTCTTTTCCGCTTAGCCACCATACCGCCTCTCAAATCCATCCTGTTTCGTTCTCGGTTCTTTGCTTTTGCGTCCAGAGCAACTTCTAGGGCATTTCCGACCAGTTTCGCAGTCATCGGCACAGTTTCTCTGCATAGATCTTCATCAACCATGCCACCCACAGGACAGAAAGTCGAGAAGAGCAAAAAGATGCACTCAAAAGTGGTGCGTAGTCGGTCTTGAATAGTCTTTCGGGAGGGCAAGCGTTGAATGAGAGGTTACTAGGTCATCATTGGCTCTGGCCCTGCAGGACACACCGCAGCCATCTATCTCGCACGAGCCAACCTCGAGCCAGTCATGTTCGAAGGCTTCATGGCAAACGGCTTCGCTGCAGGTGGCCAGCTGACCACTACCACCGATGGTAAGCACCTTCATTCGATCACAGGGCAGTCGACACTCAACCAATACCCAATTTAACAGTCGAGAACTTCCCCGGCTTCCCAACCGGAATCCTTGGTCCTGAACTCATGGACAAATTCCGAGAACAATCCCTTCGTTTCGGAACCAAGATCATCACCGAGACCGTCTCCAAAATTGACCTCTCTGCCCGACCCTTTAGATATTGGCGCGAAGGAAACGAAGGAGATGAAGCCGAGACTGCCGAGACGGTTATCATTGCTACAGGCGCAAGTGCCAAACGACTGGGCTTGAAGGGAGAGGAGACCTACTGGCAGAGCGGTATCTCTGCTTGTGCTGTCTGCGATGGTGCTGTCCCCATCTTCAGGTGAGCCGAGAATGCCTCGACTGTGACGGTCCCCCCCATGCTTAATCGGATCAGGAACAAACCTTTGGCCGTCATTGGTGGTGGTGATTCTGCTGCAGAAGAAGCAACCTGTAAGTGACCTTCTGGTCGGCCGAAAGCTTGCGAGCTAATTCCGTCCGTTAGACCTCACGAAATACGGCTCACATGTCTACGTTCTTGTTCGACGAAATGAACTCAGGGCATCAAAGATCATGCAGAAACGTCTAATCAACAACCCCAAAATCGTGCGTGCTAATCGTTCATTTCTCCTGCCCAACGCTCATATAGGGCTTCCAGACCGTTCTCTGGAACACTGTGGCGACCGAGTGCCAGGGTGACGGCGACCTCCTGAACAACCTCAGGATTAAGAACACTCAGACCGGCGAAGAACGCGACCTCGCCGTCAATGGTCTTTTCTATGCCATTGGTACGTCTTCCCCGCGAACGAAACTCTGCTTGGAACTGACTCTGCTTGTTCAGGTCACGAGCCCGCAACATCCCTCGTCCGCCAACAACTCCAAACCGACCCTGACGGCTACATCATCACTGTCCCTGGCACGACCCAGACATCAGTAAAGGGTGTCTTTGCAGCTGGTGATGTCCAGGACAAGCGATACCGACAGGCCATTACCTCGGCCGGCAGTGGATGCATGGCTGCTTTGGAGGTGGAAAAGCTCATCGCTGAGGAGGAAGAGCTTGCAGAGTAAACAAAGGTTAAAGCAAGGGTATACCCCCAAGATAATCCTACCTCTAGATGTATACATTGATTCACAACATATAACATTGTCTATTTAGGATTTTTAGATGCTTTTCGAAGATACTCTCCAGGCGGGTATCGGTTAGTATGAGCTGGCCACAGTACCCACCCTACCACCATCGACGAGCAAGACTGCACCATTGACGTATGCCCCGGCCGGGCTGGCAAGGTACAGGATCGTCCCAGCCATGTCCTAATACAGATCGGATGAACAACTAGAGCATCCCTGGTGACTATGACACATACCTCCTCGCTTCCCGTTCGTTTCAACGGCACGGTCGAAGCAAGCATAGCGGGATCGAGCTTAAAGTCTGGTGTAGGGTTCATCGTCATCTCTAGATCGAGTTTTAGGCTCAGGTCAGAGATCCGTCAACAAAACGGATGGTCGGGACACGCACCAGTAGGCCAGACACCAGGGGCAAACACGTTGCTTCGAATCCCCCACGGGCCAAGCAAGTTGGCTAGAACCTTGCCCAGATGCGTCACTGCTCCTTTGGACAGCGTATACGACATGGTGAGTACTTTGGCATCGACGCGAAACGCTCCAGAACTCGACACGGTTATCACCTGAGATGTGTGGTATGGAAGCTGAGCGGGAAAGTTGCTAGCAGTGCCAGATGGACTGGAGAGTTTGAGACGACGAATGTTGCCTTGATGCAAGAGGTCGAGGAAAGCCACCATGGTATAGTACGGCGCTATCGTGTTTGTGGCAAAGACCTCTGCAAATTCGTCTGGCTTGCCCGTGTCCCATAGGGCATTTTGAAAGGCTTTGATGGATGGGACGGCGGGTTCTGAACTTGACGATGGTTGGCTGGTACTCAATGAATCTGTAGGCGAGGGTAGAGGATGGGCGTAGAGATTTCGCGCGATTCCTGCATTGTTGACGAGGACGTCGATGTATCCGTGTTGTGTTGTCACTTTCTCGACGATGGAAAGGAGATGGCCTCGATTGGTGATGTCGCCTTCGATTGGTATAATCTTCCCGAACCGCTGTAGAGGGAAGTGATATGGTTAGTTATGCGACCCGAAAAGTGATTGCTTCTCATGTGCACTATAACTTCAAGCTCGAAGCTCCGCCTTCGGGCACGGGCTGCGACGGCCAGGAGAGTAAGTAAGAAAAAGGGACTTACCGCGTTTTCCTTAGCTGCGGCCTCGAGGACGCCCTTGCGGCGACCGATTATATAGACCGTCGCACCGTTATTTTCTAGCGTCTTGGCCATCATGAGTCCGATTCCTCAAAGCACTGTGAGCATCCAAGATAGAAAGAGATGGCTGGTGCCCATTCACCTGTACCCCCACCCGTAATGACAGCAACAAGTCCTTCCACATTGAAAATCGACGCAGGGCTCAGAGGATGAGCGGACGAGTGGGAGGTAGTTGTACCCAAAGGAGTAGATGAGGAGTTGCCGTTACTGCTTGAAGTTTGAGAAGCCATGATAGAGAATTGGCCAATGCCAAAGAAAAAAGGGTTTGCTGCACGGAGGTTGGGATGCGGGTCCCAGCGGTGCTTTAGGGGATTCCCAGGCGGGCGAGGCGGATGCAGACGAAACCGACGAGTTTATATAGTGCCATAGCCTAGCTCAGCACATTAATATTTCGCAGCTGATATTTTGTTCCCAAGAAGAGCAGAGCGGTAGTCTATCAGATTATCCTTTTGTGGGTTTCAGATCGGATAACAGATCCTATTCTTTTCCCTCTACAAGACGCACTTAGTGCTCGAAGTACTCCCAGTAACACCTTCCCGAGTCGGAGCCTCTCGGTTCTCCGCATCGCCAGGCGCCTTTCCATATCTATATCCTCTTCTTGACCTGGCGGTGAAGGATATAACTTACTTCGACTCTCTTCCTCTAAGCCACATGTCATTTTTTGCGTCACAGGAGGCAGTAGGCAACGAGGCAAAACGGGAACTCTGCGATCAGATCTGCTGCGATATAGGGGCATGCTTAACAGTGTCGTTCAATTGGTACTGATTGCAGAGCCGGCATATGTAGCATCGAGGCGCGATTTGACGTAATCTCCTGCAGTCATGACCTCGAAGATCGGCGGCGAATCTGGGGAAATGCATGTGTGTATGGGCTAAAGGGAGACGATTCGTTGTGAGAGGTGATAATTGAAACATCAAGCGAAGAACTGACCGTCAGGGGGACATCGTAGTTGGTCCCAAAGAACACGGGGATGGAGTAACGCTCTTTCCCTGATCGGTTGATTACACGATGAGGGGTGGACTTGAAGACGTTATCTAGATTGTGAAGGGCCAAGTGTTAGTTCCCGCGTCTCGAAAGCGGAGCATCTCATACTTGTCCATCTCGCAAACTGGTCTCCAAGACTGGGAGTAGAAATTCATCAGCGGCAAGAACGAAGCAAATAAATGGGATTATTTACTTGACCACTAGCGTGTCGGTTATAGGAACTGCATCGATCCATTTTCCAGACGTGTTCTGGACTTGAAGCCCTCCTGACGGATCTTGCCAGAGAATGGTGAAGCACTACGTCTGTTGCGTTTGTGTTGCACCAATGAAAGCGAGAGCAGGACTGACCTCGTAGCTGAAAGGGAGACTCGTCAGTTTGAAAAGGTACCTTGAACAATGTAAGAACTAACTCTGTATGAGCCCCAATTCCTATCTCCTTATGATCAATCCTCGTGGGATCTTGTGGCGGATAATGCAGCAAGCGCATAATTGCAGCAGGACTGGTCGTCTTCGAGTGAAGAGGTTAAGACTAAGGGGCGTGACATGGACCAAGCCTTACTACCTTGTCGTCAAACCAAGTATCCGGCAACTGTAGAGCCAACGCGAAGATAGGGAAGAGAGCTTGGCCGAGGGAATACACTGCATGGCTAGCAAGTCATTGCGATAAGCCTTTCCCGGTTAACCTTGAGGTAAAGAAGAACGTACTAGTATTCGAGAACGGGGTCCTTGAAACCTGGGAGACCAGCAGGCCAAACATTCTCTCCATCCATAGCAGTGGCGGTTTCAACAGTCGGCTCCCCAGCGTCGTCCGTGGCTTCTCCTTTCGCTTCCCATCCTAGGTCAAAGCCTTCATGAAGGTCCCCGTTGCCTGTCACATCGGTATTCTCTGCGAGCAAAGCAGTGTATCCTTTGTAGTTGCTGCTCTTGTGGATGTCTATCTGAAGCAGAGGGTTATTCAGGGTTTGGCAGTCGGAAGCAAGTCGCGACCTACCTCCATCTTCTTCGATTCGGGGAGAGAGAAGAACCCCTTACCCGCTTCCACTGCATTCCGGATAGTCTCCTCCGGAATTGAATGGTTCTTGACTTCATACAATAAAAGACGATTCCGGTTCGTATGAAGGATCCACTTACTGTAGAAAAATCCAACCTGTAGGGCGATTAGGATAAGCAAATGGAAGGCTCATTAGAAGAAGACATGCATTGATAGCTGCGTCTAATATTTTATCAGACAGCTCTCTTCGTTTTTCCTTGTCGTGCGTGAACGCAGCCGCGATATCTCTAGCGCCCGCATGTCGTATGAGTGTCACAGACGAGGCATGCGTCAGAAAGCACTTGCATGACAGGTATCTGTTCGAACGTGCTCTCTGTGCGTACATCTGCTAACCAGATGGGACGTCGTGGCTTCCAGGTGTGTTTATCTGTAGCCATGCAGGTATCCAGCAGGAAGGTAGTGGTCGGGAGACAAGCGCGCGGTGCGGAGTGACAGGCTTGCGCTGATCCTTGATATCATCCCACCGGAAGCAGTGAAGAACTAGACGCACGCAGCGTCGCAGCCGCAGGTTGAGAGACAGAAAGAAATTGATTATAGATGAGAAGCTCTAACTTGCACGATTCTAATTCTACGATCCTAAGGTATAGTCCATGCTAGATATAGCCTGTTGGTTTTTGATCTTCAGACATCCACGAAAGCAACTATAGTACAGATAAAGTCGGATTTCCTTGGTTCGATAGCAAATGGTATAAAGGCCTTGCGAGACACAGTCTACTCTTGGGAGAGACCGCGAGCGAAGAGGAAGAAGTCGACGCTGGAGGCGTTGACACCGTACTTGTAGATCTAAATACAAATCGTCAGTACCTTGGATCCCATTCAGCTGAGAAATGAAACTCACGAAGTGCGATCCAACCCAGGACGAGAACAACGCCCTCTGGTAGGTCTCGGGCAGACGTTCCATCAACGCATCGAGCCCAACCTTGTCCACCAACGTCTTGGGAATAGCCCTCTTCAACACACCCCTCCTGCTCGGCAGATCCTCATACAGGTCCGAGTTCTCCAACTCTGTCTGAAGCGTGTTGAGCGTCTGCGAGAGCTCGTCCGAGATGGCGGTGCGCGACTTGGTACCACTGAGGCGAGCATGCTCCTTCCAGATGCACTGGAACTCCTGCGCAGCGTTCTCCGAAATCTTGTCTTGCACATCCTTGACGTAGCTTTCGTAGAACTGGCTGGGCTTGCCGTCGGTGAAGACCATGTGTTCGACGAATTCATCAGAGGTGAGAGCGAGACCTGCGAGGACTTCGAGGGAAGAGGAAGTGACACCTCCCTTGTTGGCGGAGGAGTCCTTGAACAGAACGACCTTGCGCTTCTCGAGGAAGAGACGAGCTTGCTGGGTGAAGAAGAGGTTGGCACCCTCGACGACGTACTTGAAGTGCGGCTTTCCTTCGCTGTCGACGAGAGCGGCGACGTTAGAGATGTTGACGGCCTCTGGGCGACCACCGCAAGGGACAAAGAGGTCGGCCTTGAAGCGGAGGTGAGCACTGTTGCGGAAGTCGGTACCGTCGAGGACGACCTGGCCAGCTAGAGGTACAGCGTCAGAAGAATTTGGAGCTGACAATTGGGCTCACTTACAGGGGAGCTTGATGTCCTGGTCTTCGACCTTCACGAGGTACCCGCTCTTGCTCAACTTCGAAACATCAAAGTTGGCGACAGGAACACGAAGCTTGGCCAAACGGACGAGCTCTTCGCGGTTGATTCCAGCAGGGTCAGCGAGGACACCACTCCCATCGATGATAGCGACAGTCTTGTCTGAAGAGAGCAAGATCTCGTCTGTAGCCGGTAATCAGTTGAGGGAGCGGTTTGGCGGAGAAGAGAAAGGCGTACTTGAGCCAAGATCACCATCAGGTCCACCAGTCTGCACCTTGGTGACGTCCTTCTCGCGAAGGCCGAGTTGGCGGTAGATACCCAAGACATACTGGCGGATAGAACGCGAAGTCATGCCGTAGGTATCGTGAGGGATACCACCGAGAGTCTCAGCACTCTTTCCAGTGGTGAAGGACTTCCACCAGGTCTCGGCGCCGCGAGCACGGGCGTGCACTAATAATGCAGTCAGATGGGTGCTCCAAAGGTAGAGAATGGTAGAACTCACGAGCAGCCCAGTCCATCATGTCGGCTGTACCCTCATCAGGGCCGAAGAACAGAAGCTCAGGCTTGCCGTACAAGTCGACGATGGTTTCTTTGATTCCAGGAGTTTGACCAGGGATGAGCAAGTCGATGACGGCGTCGACGTATTTCTCGAAGCATCGTCTGGGGTCAGCACCAAGCCTGCGAAACGGTTTTAGCTCAAAGGAACGAGCGGGAGAGAAAGACAGCGTACGAAGGCAGAATGGTCCCCTTTGCACCACCCTCGGGAATGTCCTTGTTCTTGAGCGACTGCGTCGAGGCCAAGCCGTAGTTCTCGTCGAACAGCATACGCTGGTTGATCGAGTAGTTCCTGGAAACAGAGGTCAATCCACGGCAGGTTCAATCAGAGCAAGCAGACTTACTCCCTGTTCCTAGAGCGAACGATACGAATACCGCCACGAGCGACATCGCGGAAGCGGATATGGAATCCACGGAAGTCGTTGCCAATGATGATGAACATTCCGTATGGCTTGTTGGGGTACTCGACTTCGGGCAGGAAGTCGGGCGCGAGGCGGAAGGACAAGGCGACCTTGGTTGGCTGGTAGAAGTTGGTCTTGAGGATGCTCTTATTGAAGATCAGGAAGGATTCGAGGACGAGGAGATCGTTCTTGTTGGGAACGGTGCGGCGGAGCTTGTCGAACAGCTCAGAGTCGGAGAGGGGCTGGACGGTCTGAAGGCGCTGGTACGAGAGGGTAGGGCTGGTCACAGTCATTAGAAAGAGTGCAGTTTGAGGCGGACACATTCGACTTACCCAAGCTGCGAGGCGTCGTCTGATGACGGGTAGTGTGTCATGGCGAAGTTGACGTAGAGGAGACGAATCTGAAGCACGGTGAGTGCAAGAAAAGATAAATAACGATAAGACTCACAAGCTCGGGATATGCATGGATGATTTGAGCGATGCTCTCTCGAGTGAACGTCTCTTCACGGAATCGCCTCTTGATGTCGTTTAGGACTTCCGCGTGGACTGGATCCTGGTCGTTCAAGATGTTCTTGAGTTGAAGGTAGGAGGGACCGAGACGGTTGCAGAAGTGCTGAGCGAAGATCCATCCACAGTCTGAATGTGAGATTAGCATACACCCATGCAGCTGGGGTTAGATAAGGCTTACAAGCATAAGTTGCCTCTTGCACCGCATGGCTACCCTGAGATTTGGGCAGGAAGAAGGGGTTATCAGGTAGGCAGAAGAGAAGGGATGCCTCCTTCTTGACCTGCCAGATTGAGTTCTCGATAGGAGGCGCGTTAGTGTTGGGGAGAGGGCGAAGATAGAGAGAGATGATGGTGATTCCGTTCGAGAATTGTTCTGGGGTAGAAAAGTTAGTAGGATCCAACGCAAAGATGCCCGTTCTGCTTACCAACGTATTTTCGCGTCGAGTAGAGGGAGTAGAAGTGATACAGATTCGACAGAGCGCCGAAGAACTGCGAGGTGGCTCCCATCTTGTAGCCAATGACCATGCGGCGTTCACGAGTTCCCTCGACTTCGAAGACCTCGATGACGGGGCCGTGTCGCGATTCGACATTCCACATCACCTGTACTGTTGGTTAGCGCTGCATTCCATGAGCCCTGAGGACGACTAACCTGCTGGTAGATCTCGAGGGTGTTGCCGGTCGCGCGGTCCAGGAAAGTCTTGTCTGACACTTGGCGAATGTCGGTCTTGTCTGCAGGCTGCCCTTCGACGGGCTTGTTCACGAATTGAACCTTGGTCACGAAGTAGCATCGCAGCTGCTGTGACGACGCTGCAGAGATTGAGCCAGCGGATCGGAACGTTTCGAGGCGGTAGGCATTGTCAGGAGTTGACTTGTCGAGGAAGAGTTCATCGATTCTGTCGCGCAACACATGTTAGCCGAATGTCCCACGCGTCATCGCGACATCTGGGGTCCAGATGTGACAGAATCTGCTCACCTGGCTTCGCATACGGCGCCTGGGCCTTCAGTCGTGGTCAGACCAGGAGCACTAGAATGAATGAAAGTGGCTCCGTTGCCGTTATCATCGATCCTCTCCAGGTCGATAATCAAAGAAGCAGGATCATGCTTTGTGAAGGCCATGATCTTTGCGCCAAAGAGGGCCATAATATGATCTGAAATGACACCGCGCGATTCAGTCTGGAAGTAGGTATCATCGATGCCCAGGGCATTGTAGAACCAGTTGACTTCGTTGGGCACCAGCTCGCGCGGGATGAAGCCCTGAGTGTCGAGAGTCAGTCATCGACAATACCAGATGCAAATGGTGTCATTTACCTTGCTGATGATGTCCTGCTCGACCTGGGCGCGCTGCTCAGTCTTACCCTTGAAGACGGGGGTAGTGTAGCCTGGCGCGTCCTCCAGCATATGGGAGCCAGCGACACCGGGCACAGCCAGCTTGCGACCAGCAGCAGAGAGAACAGAAGCCGTCGCGTCTTGTGGATTGGACATGGTGGGGGGAAGTGAAGGAAAAGGGAGATTGCGATAAAAGTTTGTTCACTGGCCGGCTAGTCGTTTATATATACCAACGATCGTCGGAGATTCAGAGTAGGCTCGGCGGGATCTTGCCTTGAACCTGTTATTTCTACCCCACATCCATCACTCATCATCTATTACCAGAACATGGACGGACCTTGCAAACCTTTCCCCAAGGAACCCCACATGACAGGCAGGAGGCAGCATCAAGTGGCCAAAACATATTAAAGACGGATCATGGTCAAAAAACTTTGAGGGTTGCACCCCAGGAACGTGCCCAGTTTACATGTCTTCTTACCACCGTTTGAAGCCGTCACATAGGGGGATGTCGAGGGATGGGCTCAAGCCGGCGGTTGTCTTGCCAGGAAGCAGTTCGGTTCGCAAACTTCGAAATTTCCCTCCGCCTCTGTCGGGATCTTAACGCAGGTCTTCGGTTGGACCATAAATCGACCATCGGCCATATTGCATGTTTTGCATAACACAAGGGTGCTACAGCTTCTTGTCAGGGCGGGACGGAGCTTTCGAAACTTGAAAGCTTTTTCGCGTACTGCCCGCCCGAGGTATCAGTCAACCTGTGGTGGACGTAGCATGAATGGAATGGGCCCCTGCATTTCAGAGGAGGTAGTACCCCAGGGCCAACCCGCCCTCATTTCCATGATCCGGGCATGCGATGGCCAAAACCCTCGGGGCGAAACCAAGAGCCCGCAGGTCTCGTTTCCAGTTCTCGGCCGATGGAAATGCACTTTCGTTTCATACAGATGTGATCTTCGCGTGCTTGTTCGGGGTTTCAGAGGGTGTCCTTGGTGTCCGGGCTCCGCGAATGAGGAACGAGCGGATCCTCGAGTAATTCAACCCCCGCTGGGCGTCTATCTCTGATCGGCTCAATGGCAAAATGTGCTCTCTTCACCTTTCGCGCACATGAGCTTTTTGTGGGATAATCCGACGACGAGCCTTCACCACACTTCTCATCTAAATGGGTTCTACCCATGCCGAGACGAGAATAGCTCGAAGCTTTAGTATAATAGGTGTACCAGAAATAGAACTGCTGTTCTCCTGTGCGTGAATGTACTATGTTGTGGGTTATCCACCCTCTGCGAGCAGTGGTGACCCGAAATAGGGTGTGCCTTCGCCTTATACTAGCTGTATAGTATGATCCTCACCACGGATTCACAGCGCCAGTTGCATGCTCCTAGTAAGTACCTCCGAATCCTTCACGGGTGTCCGACTGTAACGATTGTTTCATAGGCATGCCCACTATATCAATGCCCTTCTGGGGCTTCGAATTCTCCTTCAATGTTCATGAAGTTAAAGGCTGTGTCTTACTCAGGTATGTTTGCGAATAAAGAAGCCAGCTTGCGCTATCCGAGGGTGTTCAGAGGCTGATTTGCCCCATCGGCACCAAGGTCGGCAGACAACGAGTATGCTTCCAAAGTTCTTCGGGATGATCACTCAAAAGCACTGCACGAGGCCTGAGTAACTTGAGAATTCTTGAAGCAATTGGTCACCTCAATGACATCCATTCAGTATAAATGAGGAATGTTAGATTGGATTTCGCATGTGAGGCCGCTTTCAAGTCTGCTTTATGGGACGGCTTTGGACATCGAAGGCGGGACAAACGTATCACAGAAGCAGGGAGGCCAGTTAGTGGGATTAATGGAACGCACTTTGCAGTCCGAAAACCATCATTCAGTGCACTCTTCTCTTCTCTGTTTTGCAGGGACAACAAACGTTTATAGCAAACGTCTTCTATTCGATAATCGTCTTTATGGGGGTAGTTGGAACGCAGTAGTAATTGCTCGCCATAAATTCGTCTTCAGTGACGGGGTGCTACGCAGATTGAAGGATCAGAGAGGCACATCATGTTCGCAGGAAGGAAGGGAGCGTTCAGGAATGCGAAAAGACCTGTCCTTCGATGTTGGCCACCCTCATTAGCTTATTTATTGGCACTTAAGCAGTTGCATAAACTAGATGCTTGCCAAAGCCCCCTTGAACCGCAAAAGCTCCTCGAGAATCGAGAGGCGCTTTTAGTGCCAAAAGCCGCAATTGAAAGCACTCTGAATCAAAGTGCCGTCAAAATTCATTTGACAGGGCGATCTCCTTGGCCTTCTTGGCCTGTGCCTCAATATAAGCGCTCAGAATCGTGCGAACCCTTTGATGGTGGGCGCTTCCTGCTGGCCATCACCATCCCAACTGCCTCCCCGAAATAACAGACCCAGCGCGCTCTGCTGTGCACTCCAGATGAAAACTGTCCTTCATCAGAGTTCCTCGCTCTGGCCCCTAGGCGTATCTTCGCCGCGCACCGCCTATTTGTCGGCCGAGCATCCCGTTCCACAAGGCGCACATTGGTGGAAACCTTTAAATCCTTCACCTACAAACGGAGTATTTGCCATGGGTGTCTAGGGAACAAGGATAGGTGTTCTTTGGCTATAGAAGAATACCCTTGCTCCCCACGCGGCCGCGTTTGTCGCTGTGCGACAGAGTTGTCGACGGCGTCCCCTGACCGGGGACATCATGATCAAATATCAAAACACAACAACCACAGTAAAAAGGCCCTTCCGCGTTGTTGTCCGTCAAAAAATCACTTGTTCCCTTCCCGTCTCCCTCTCCCACTCGCTCGCCATGGCCTCTTTCGCTCGTTTCCTTCCACTCCTTACGCTCCTTGCCTTGAACCGTGTTTCTGACGTCTCTGCGCAATGCACTGAGAACGTCTGTGGTGAAGTCCCCTTGTATGACAAGCACTACACTTTCCCCGACGTCGTACGTTGCCGCCCTTGCTCTTTCTTCACATACGCTCAGTCACTGACAACTGGTATTCGACGAACAGCCCTACCGGGTGGACACTGAGGACCACCTCGCCCGTGGTGGCCAAACCGGCTACAACATCTGCAACAGCACGACCGAGGGCCCGGAATCCATGTGCCAGACCTCCCATTTCAACAGTCTCGATGGTACGCTGCCTCACTGACCGCTCACCGCAAAGGACACATACTCACCACATCTTGCTTTGTGCACCCACAGACTTCTGTCTCTGGGCTCCTCCTATCCAAGGCAAGGAGGTTGGTGAAATCGAAGGCGAGATGGTCGCTTGGTGTTCCAAGCCCGGTCATGGTTCGCGCATCGTCCCTGAAGGCACCTTCTCCGGGCTCCAATGGATCAATACCCCCGACTATGTGCAACTTGCGGGTTCCTGGACCAGACCAAGGTCAACCTTGTCGAGGGTGACTATGGAGGAGAGATGGACCCTTTCGGACTTGACCTTGTAAGTGATGCCCACATTCGCACTGCTTGCTTGATAACTGACGGAATGCAATACAGCGTGGTAACCCTATCGGAGGGCTTGTCTTCTCCAGTGCATTCGGTGATCGTCGCCCCGCGCAGATCATTCGTTGGCATCTGTAAGTGACGACCTAACCTCTCGTTAAGGTCTCTCTGACACCCCCTACAGCTTCATTGGCGGAAACCAGTTCTGCATGAAGGTTTGCGATCCTGCTGGCCCCAACGCCCACCTCTACTGCGAGAACAAATACGACCGTATCGGCTGCGCCTACAACGCCCCCAACAACGCCCAAGACGGAACCTTTGAAATCTGCGACGGCGACAACATGGACTTTGTCGGAACCTACACCCAGGATGGTCAAGTTATGACTTATACCCAACCCCATGACGGCCCTGCGACCGTTCCTTACACCGCTCGTATCCCTGCATCCTCCAACTGTGTTCCCCAGGCTAGCGCTGAGCTGTTCAATGGCCAGCCTGCTACGACCCCTGTCCCGACCTCGGTTGCTTCGTCGTCGAGGGCATCGTCGTCGTCCTCTGCTGCTGCGTCCTCTGCGACCGCCTCGAGATCCAGTGGTGGATCTTCCTCTTCTCGTCTTTCCACTGTCAAGCCATCCAACTCGGGTGCAAGCAACAGTGGTTCTAGCTCTCCTGCTTCTACTGGACAGCCCGAGGACACCCCTGGTAATGGCTTCCGCGTTGGTGTCTCTGCTGTTTCTATCTTTGGTGCCATTATGGCTACCCTTGTTCTTGCTTGAACGTCTTTGTTTTGGATATGACCTTATTATTTGGACATTTTACATATCGAGGGTAATGAATCTGTACCTGGGTACATACTACGATGACGATGCTGAGTTTACACCTTCTGTTGATCATGGTGGCCAGTGTGTTGTGTGAGAATCTACGCGTTCGGGCTCATTGGGTTTGTCTTTTACGGTGGAGTCGATGCCATATTGTCTCTCAGGATGTCTTTCGAATGAAATGCTGCAGGTTTGAAACCCTTGTCGCATGCTATTGTGGCGCGTAGAGGGACAATCTAATGTTTGTGTCGCCACAGTCCTTCACCATCTGGACTCGAAGTCCGTTTTGATACTGGGCAAATTGCATAACAGACTATATGTACAACATCTTAGCTACGGATCCTCCTGAAGCAAAGCACATGATAAGATTACATGGGGGGTTTGATGACGCTGTTAGGGATGATGAAAGCGGCAGTCTCCTCATTCCTAGGAAGCGCAGCCTGCAAAGCAGACGTGACGTTCTCCGTCACAACACTATTCGCACCCAAATGAACGCTGCTAGCAGCAGCCCAAGATTGACCCACTGGCGCTCTACTGCTAGTATCCCCGCCGATTTGGTAGAAGGCCGTAGAGTTTTTTTCAAGACATTTCCAGATAAACGCGTATCGCGTGCAGGTGTGGCTGAACGAGATCATGTAGTGGGCGGTGGGGATTCCGCCTCAGATGGCGGAAGGAGCTTTGGCGACGCTTGCCTAGGATAGGAGGGTAGGGGTGCCTGGCCCAAAGGTGGTCATTACAAGTTCCCGGCTTGCCTTGAAGATGTGAGACGTGGTGTGTTTGGTATTGGAGCTGTGAAGGTGGGGGTGTTCAGCGTCTGATAAACCAAAGGAGAGAGAGAGGGTTGATTTACCTAAGAAGAAGATTGGGTTTGTTGTGAATGTCAGACCAGTAGTGAAGGTCGCGGGCTTATATGGCCCGGAGGGTAGAAGCAAATCTTCGCCTTGAGGCTTGGGCTGGCAGAAACAACCTGAGCGGCCATTAGCCTCTATCCTGTCGTCCACGAGGCAAGCGCTGTTCAAGCGTCCCGCATGCAGTATGGCTCTGGTGTGTTGTGTTATCTGGGGTGAATGAGATCCTCCTGCTATGGACCCGTCACGTCGATGGAGTTGATGTGTTTTACAGATATGCCATGTACATAATGTAAGTCGTTTGGGGTGGCAAAAGACGGTCTCGTCACCCTTGCACATGTAGTTCGGGAGTCCTTTCTTCCAAAACTACGAGGTGGGTGTGGCACCCTCAATTGTCCCCGCCTCAGTTGGCAGCCTGAAAGAACGATCTAGTCATATGTGTTGGGTGAGAGCGTAGGAAGCTTACCCTGTCGTGCTTCGTGGACAATTCCTTGACAGTGAAAAAAGCTAGTAGACTCAGCCTGACGCCCAAACGAGGATCATGGTCGGTTCGAGAGGAAAGCGACCTGCAGAACGAATCGCCCCGAAGCGACAGTGTCGCAGGGGGATCGGAAATGCAGGGCGGTGAATGGGCGGTTGCTCTGGTTTGACATCCCTCTGGAAGGAGACTTGGGCCAAGAGAGGCAAAAGAGGCGAGGCTGAGACTAAGGCTCGAGTGTTCGTAGTGAAAATTGCCAGTGGCAAAAATGGAGCCTGTAGCTTTGCTTGAATCACCGTTTGGAATCCTCGTTCAGCCTGCGCATCCCCGTGTGCGCGTCAAGAACGAGGGCATTTCCACGCAATGACAGCGAAACCAGATTCTCTCCTTTCCAGAACCACGAGTTCCCCTAACCTTGGTGGTAGGATGGCAGGTGTTCCCGCTGACTTTCTTGAGTGTAGACCTTGTCCGCCTAAGCCGGGTTTTCTCTTCGCTCGAGCTTGAGATTGGGGTGAATTGTGAGCACAATTGCCTTCAGTAACCGTAGAGCGTTGGCATTGTGCAATACCGTATCAGGAGCACATGGTAGTTTGGAAAGGGGCTGGGAGGAGCGCATTTTGAAATTGATGGTCGCGCCTTGGCTTCCGGTGTCTTCAAACACCGACCACAACCACATTCTCACTGCCAGGCCATCACCTACACCCTCTACGCCTCGACGGAGACGATGAAAGCTGCAGCGACAAAGCTGGAGTATGTGCAACATATACGAAACCTGGGGGGAGGACAACGACCGTTAGAATCTTCGGCATGAACTCGACCACAACCACGGCCACATCGATTGACTCACCAGGAGAAAGAGGCCCAGATGTATCCTGGGTCTGAGTTGAAGACAAAATGGACCGTTGGAAACCTCGCAAAGGGCCTTGAAAGGGATATCTGACTGTTCAGCACGATGAAGACCATAGCACATACGAAGAATGGAGTGTACTGGGTTATATCAAGGGTGTTGAATAGGACGTAAGCAGCTACTTCTCCATGGTAAGCACGACATATGCTCTGCCAACATCTGACAAGCTGACGATGAAGACAGAAGAGCAAGGTCGTGCGTAGAGCTTGATGAAGAGAGCACTGCTGCAGTTTCACTCGTCTGGCCTTTGGCTCGGCCGACTCATCCTTCGCCTCCATTTTCAGCGTTGGGACGTTGCCACTCTGTTGAAGGGCCCTTGCTGGGATGAGCCTTACGTTTGGTACCACCAGGAGCAGACACCATTGGCCAAGCGGTTGCATCTTCATGGTGAGCTTGGTCGACTTTCCTTGAGCTCAACCATACAAAGTCCTGAAGCTGGACCTAGCAGAACCAGGATGGCAAAGGAACTTGACGTCCAACACTTTCAGGAAGAACTCAACGAGGGTACGACTCGAGCTAGGGGTTTCACGACCAGCTTCAGCTCGGGGTTGTGCTTCGGTCTTCCGCATTGAGCTACCGTCGCTCCACTTGAGGCGTCTTGCTAGGAGTGTGCAATGGGTGCCATTGGAAGCCTCTTGGCTGTTTGTCGACCCGCTGTCAAGCAGGATGAGTAAACGTTCAATTCATGTAGGCCTTTTCACAACGATGCTTTCAGTCTATGCTCTCTACTGACACGCTGTTAGGTATGATTTGTTACTGAAGACGACAATGAACTCACCTATTACCGCGCTGAATGTTACTCGAACCTGGGTCGGCAGAGCGTAACCTGGTACAGGCCCAGTTTGACCACCTGATAAACTGTGTCTGTTTCAAGCAGCTGCATGGCTGGTCGATGAGCTCTCTCGCTCACTGGGTGTAGGAGGCCACGGTTCTGAACCCAGTGTCCGCTCTTTGCAATGGATACTCGCTTCTGCACACAACAACCAGCGTCAGTCTGTGGCAGCTGGGGACTGTATCTCGGGCACACCTTTAGGAGTTCAGCGACTCGGGCAGTCTGCGTCCTCGTGCACCATCCTCGATGTTCGTGAACAGCCGCCGCTTGAGCAGCAGCATTTGCAGGTGGCGTGATGAGGAGGAGGGGAGAGGAGGCCAGAAGAGTACAACCAAACGCCAGGTTGCCCTGGAGGAGAACGGGTCGAGTTTCATGCCTCGCTAGTATGGGCTATCCCAGCGTCAGGCAGCTACGCCTGGGTGGACGCGCATGTGGTGCTTGAGGGGTATGGGAGCAGAGTTCCTGGACGAGGGTTCGAAAGGGATTATAGGTTCTTGGAATACGAGGCTCCTGGCATGGCATCAGAGCGCTTGGCTACAAGAACCGTTTGGGAGAAAGAGTGGGAGGTTCATCGTTGTTGGCATCTGGAGGAGAGGATGAGGCCTTGTCAAGCTGGAGACCAAGGGCTGTATGGCGGGGTAGTGACCGAGGTGTGCATCTGGGATTCGAGGATGCAAGGAATAATGACTGGATAGCTGGCAGAGGGTGTGGGCTGAGGGGTCCTATGATGGTTGACGGCCAGGAGGTTGTCGTGTATAATGGCGTCTTGGGGTCGACGGGGGACTGGGTGCGCAGTGTGTAGAGTTGGGTGGGATATGTTGGGCGCTTTAGTGGGATTCATGTTGGAACCAGGTTCTTTTGAGAGGGCACATGGAGGCGAAGGGTTGGCTGAAGACTGGAGGGGTGGGCATCATGCATGTGGGAGAGGTTGGGGCAACGAACAAGGGGGTTGAGGTGCAATGTGTTCAGGAAGCGTGCATCTGGGACCTAGAGGGACAGAGAGTTGAGGTTGTCAGCGCCCTTGCTCAAAGTAACGAGCTCACCGCTGCCCACGAGCCAAGAAGCTTCGAGCCCCTCCTCCCAGCCTAACGTGTGCCCGAGCTATCCAACAAGCTTCGAGCCGATTTCAATGCAGACGGAGCTTGGGTCGGCCTGTCCTGCATCTCATAAACCCAAGACGCATATCTAGCTGCTGGTAAGTGAGCAGCATACCATGTAGGACAATGACGACTCACCGTACTGCCCAACAGATATGGCGCTTTCTCTCTCTTGGAGCCATGGTACCCAACCATCCTGCCTGACTGTGCGCTCAAACGTTCAGGCCTGCAATCGTGATCGACACTGCTCGTATCATCCCATTCTCAGCATGCCAGGACTGCCAGGCAGACGCTCCTTGTGACTTTCCTGATTTGTTGGTAACATCGAAGCACCGGGGTACATGATGGACCATGTCATTGTCACGCGTCTCCCACACAAGGGCGAGTCTGACTCGGGAAGATTCTCCGTCTCCCAGCAGCTGTGCTGGGCAAAATGTCGCAATCTCAACCTGTCAAACAAACTACACCTCTTTCTCTTTCGCTGCCTTGAGCAGCAGAGACTCAAGCCAGGCAGCATTGGCGCGAACTCCGTTTTCGACGCCAGAGGACCTCGATCGTCGCGCACAATCCCCCCATTACAAGCAGGATGACGACAAAACCAGCTGGAACGCCAGAAGGCTGGCATCTCATTGTCCTGGCGAGCGCTTCTCGACCAGTCCAGCATGAATCACTGCACAGCTGCGCCCCGACACCCGCTGGTGCTGCCCTTTTTTGGGACCGTGGTGATTTTTCTCCCGCAGGACAGCGCGCATTTCTCTCTTAAACCCCAACCTCCATCATCCACCGCCCACCCGCTCTTTGCCCTTCGCCCCCACCCCCACTCCTTTCGCCCGTCTTTTTTATTCTACTCTACTGCTGCACTAAGTACTCTACATCTACGTTACATATATATTCTGGGTTCGCTACGGCTCTACTATCCGTGTCCTTTAACGTTCCTCGACATCCTTTCCACCATTCCGTTCATCAAGATTCGGTCCATGACCCTCGCCCAGTACTCCCAGGGCTGTCCGTCCTTCTCCCTCGTCCTCGAGATGGCCAACGGTGGTCGCTTCGTGTTGAACGACTTCCAGCGCGCTGGGAGTCGACAGGTGACGTTTGAGAGGAAACCTCCAAGACGCTCTTGCGAACCCAAGTTTCGAGGTGACGATGACAGGTTCATGGTGAGGCTTCTCCTCTACTTCTTGCCGTTGCTGGAAGGCTGATGACGATTTTAGAGAACGGTCGACGCGAGGTTCGAAGGAAATTTGGCGTACCAGGTCGTGTACGCCTCAGAGGTCAGTCTCGGCGTCTCTCCATCGTGCAGGCCTGTCCTAACTCTCCTTGATAGCGCTTTGTTGACGTTGAAGATGGCGACGTTCAAAACCAAGTCGAAGCTGACGCTAGTACTGCTCTTGGAGGCCATCGATGTGGGCATGATGTTGCGACCGACGCGTCGTCCACGTTGAGAGCTGAGGCCGATTCTCCCAAACCCAAGGTATGGCCTATCACTCTTCTTGAGCGTCGTGGCTCTAACGTCGTGTCGACAGTCTTCGCTCCGGTCAATGTTCCGCCTCCTTAGCCGCATGGTTCGCAACCGACTGTAAACCAAAAAAAACACGTATTCAGCAACGCAACACACGCTCTCATAACTGGGTGCCCACACTCGTATATTTTGCCGCCACCGTCGAACGCATTCTCTGGTAGTAACCTAGAGTTTGCCTGCACATTATTAGCAATATTTCCTCACTCTCATTTTGGACCTCTTGGACGGGCGCTGTCGCCTCTGCACATTATTCAAATTTCTTCGTCACTCACCACATTCCCTCTTAACTTGTACCATAGGTTTTCACACCGACACGACAGAGTGGGCGGTCTTCCTGGATCTTCATTCTTCTTGCACATGCATTGTCTCTTCACTCTTCTTTCTTGCACATTGTCTTCGGCTTCTGCACACATCTTGGGCCTTGCTGTACATTATCTTCGCCTTTTTCCTGCACATTATCTTCATGCCCTTGACTGCACATAGCTTCATGCCTCTTCTTGCACATTATCTTCTTGTTTCGTCTTCGTCTTCATGCACTCTGTTGTTTTGGTCACGCTCACACCCTCCAATAGAGGAGTTTCCGCATTCATGCACATAACTTTGGGTTTTCACGTACGATATTCCTTGCACATAACTCTTGCCCCGGTCTTCGTGGCGTTTGCCAGTCTTGCAACACACATCTTGCAGATAATAAATATTCATCCGGTCTTCTTGAAGAATCTTGAGGGCTTGAAGTGAGCGCTCTTGAAGTAATTTGGCTTGATGCAGGCGCTTCAATGAAACGAGCTTGAGGCAGGCAGGACAAGGAAGACCGCGAAAGTCAGGTGGGGGAACGGATGTATATTCGGATTGTGAAGTAAAAAGGGGCAAAGAGGAAGGATATGCATGCATGGATTCATAGACGCCGTCAAATCTGCTTGATTCTGGTCAGTGTCCTTTGGAATAGCTAGATGTGGAAGTGTAGAGACATACGAAACGCGACAAGTCATGCTTGGAACGAGCAGGAGGTGACAGAAGAGAACAATGAAAAGGGTGGGAAGATTTAAATGGCCCCTGTTGGACGTGACGCGGCGTGACTGTGACAATCCGTGACATCACGTGGAAGATTGTCACCAACACTGTCAGAAAAACCGGACATTACGTTCCAACGGTAATTTCCGGCGATCAAAACCAACGGCGGTCCAACGCAGTCCAACCAAGAGGTGTCAGATTCGGGATCGGGGCACATCCTACCCACGCTCAAGTGATGGCAACAATAGGATCAAAATCAAGCGGCTGGTGTCGGCAATCTTGCGGAGCTTGGACTTGAGCAAGGCCGTTCGCTGCCATGGCCGATTGGGCTTCACTGCAGACTGTAGTGTGAGTCAGGCAATGTCCTTTTTGCGGGAAGGTTATGCAAAAAAGCAACCTACAGGATTATCCTGCCTCTCGATCTGACCGTCTATGTACTTTGCTTCACAGTCACTAATGCTTCGGAAGTACAATGGAGACATGTATACCGATTGCCTGTCCCAAAACAGGGAGTATCAGTCCCTAATTGCTCTCGGATTTTCCTAAAGCCTACGCATCGACGCCTCCAAGAGCTAGTTTCCAAGTCTCCTAAAGTAGTATGGTTTTTTGGTGCGTGCAAAAGCAGAAGTTGGTGCTGAAGATCTCCCAAATACAAAGAGAATGGTTACATGGTGCTTATATTCTTATGTTTGGGCCACTGGGGCTTAATGCTGTGCAAGACAGATGCATAATGGTTTTTGAAGGGACGTCCTCCTCCTCCAACGCCATTTACCCAACCAATCTCCCCACCATCGCATTGAAACTCAGCTGATGGATCCGGGCTGCTTGGATGCAAACAGAGCCAACAAAATTACCGGATTTGGGGGGCCCCCCCCTCCCCCCCCTCCGTGGGAACGATGTGCCCCGATCCCAAATCTGACACCTCTTGAGTCCAACGGCGAGGCAACGGTTTGAAGCAAGAGGTGTCAGATTTGGGATCGGGGCACATCGTTCCCACGGAGGGGGGGGAGGGGGGGCCCCCCAAATCCGGTAATTTTGTTGGCTCTGTTTGCATCCAGCAGCCCGGATCCATCAGCTGAGTTTCAATGCGATGGTGGGGAGATTGGTTGGGTAAATGGCGTTGGAGGAGGAGGACGTCCCTGTTGATCTTATCTTATGTAGATTAGATTCGACTCGCGACTCTCGCGACACTCCGACTCGGATTATCCCCGACTCGGACTCTCCTAGATATATTCTTATGAGGCTATGCGACATCTAGAGTATTCGTCATTCTATCGTCTTCCCGACTCATACTGACTCATACATACATGTGACTGCTTACACTGCTCTATTATTAGTACACAGCAATATGTATATAAGGACGCTGGTAGCTACCTCAATCTCTATCACTTTAACCTACCAGTTAAGCCTACAAGCTACTCGGTAAGACATCTACTCGCTAGTCGCAGTAGTGTTCTTCAGGTTATGAGCCCCGAAGCTCAGTAGTTGCGCTGTAATGGCTGCACTACAAACTTGGTCGGCGCTGTAATGGC
>JAHBOF010000373.1:0-23667 GCA_020736565.1 Coprinopsis sp. MPI-PUGE-AT-0042
GACGGAAGTCAATCAACCGCGATAAACGAGGAAGTTTTGGGTTCAAACCTATACGGCAGAAGACTAGAACGACGTCAGAGGGTCGTCAGAGTTCACCTTGCTGTAGCAGAGACGCGGGACGAACTCCAGCCAACTCCAATGCCATTTGCGAGCCTCAACAGAGGTTACGTGATCGGGCGGTGATCAGGCGTCGTTTCCCGAGGAGTTCAATAAGGGATGTTTCCTTCGTCGGTAGCCTGTACTAGATAAGCTATTGTACTGCGTACGGTATGCCGAAGGACTTGTCATGTTGTGGTATCAATCTTGAGTTTATCCTCACACCATCTCGCACATTGGTACAGTGTTACACACTGCCGATGTGTTATGTGACTTTCGCAGACTTCATGTGGGTAGGACAGGAATGGATCACCGCCTTGGTAAGTTACGTGACAAGGAACGGAGCGCTAGAGTGAAGCCACCGGTGGGAGGCATATCCGATAGACTAAGCGGTGTAGCCACCCCACAAAACTGTTCAAAGAATTGGAAGTCAAGGAACGCGGGCTCAGGAACTGTGCTTAACCTCAGTTATTTAGAAGGCACTGAGGGAGATAAGGATCAAAGGAAACAGCTGGCTGCAGAAGCATTCCTTCGAAACGACGCAATGGAAGTCGATAAACCGCGACCGAAGGGGGACGCCACACTTGGCTACCCTTGGAGATGGCTTCCCGTGATGTACGGTACTTGTAATCGCGTGAATCGCAACTCAGCGATGTTGACCAACAATTCACAAAGGATTCCGAGGATGCCCAATCAGAAATACGACGGGACGTTCGAGTGTGGATCTCAATGAAGCCCTCAACACAGCATATGGACGGCGTGATCCCGGTAGCGGGAGGCTCTGAAAGAAGCACAACATATACAAGTATTTGGCGTACAACTTAAGACACTAACGTCTACCTGTGGCATTGACTTACACTTTAGCTGAACACTATGCACCTTCCTCTAAGCTGGCACTGCAAGAGCGGACTGCATAAATTGGTTTGAGTTTTCTGGCCTCTTGATCTGGGTCAGCTTCCATCCAGTGCGTTTCAAGAGAGTGGACAGGTGCTTGACAGTTCGCTCTTGGGAATTGAACACCATCATCATCTGTGGCATGAGATGAGTGAAAAAGGTTCCAAGTGAAAAGCTGTAGCACGCACCGTCAAATCGGCCACATATGTCAACCCGTTGAACACGCCATAGTTGGCGAGGAGTGGTTCGGGTGCTTCCTTCGGGATAGACCCAGGAATAGCGCTATCTTCGTCTTCCGTAGGGAACCGACACGCGTAGGGGACGATGCTGTCGACAATGACAAGCTTCGTGTCGGGTTGAGCAGCTTCTCTCAGTTGCTTGAGGATCTTTTCGCAGTACGAATCGGACCTGGAATATGATTTTGGTTAGTTTGTGTTCTGTAACTCGACTACGAATACTGACCAATCGTGCAAGATTGCTTTGAGGAGGAATACGGATGCGTTCTTGATCGGCTGCTCGTTAAAGAAGTCGTGTGCTGGATAATTGATGGGGTGAGTGAAGGTACATGTATCGGTGAAGTAACAATACCTTCGAGCTTTACGCGGCCAGATTGTAAGACATCAGGGAGCTTCTGCGAGTAAATCTGCAGTACGGTGTCAGAGCGATATGAAAGCTGGGGTTGAATGGATCTCCCGAACCTTCTTTCCCTCTTCAACAGTCGCGGGACGATCCTGTACGACGAGCTGCAAGTGGTCGAACTTCTCCACCAGGGGCATGGTGGATGCACCAACACCTCCTCCAACATCAACGACAACTGAGCCCTTTGGCAAGGTCTCCCATTCATACGCTGGCTCTTTGGTTAGGAACCATCGTGCTAAGTTGTATGCGCTTACGCAACTTACATGAGACGATGGCATCAGGAGGCTGGAGAGCTGCGACACCACGCATGGCCAACCCAAACCGCTTGAGCCTGTGTTCTTGCTCCGGGGTCTCGAGCCAATCCCACAGCGAAGCATCAGTGTTGAATGCTCTGTTGAACGCCGTATGGGTCACCTCTCCTGAATCACCTGTGACGGGATCGGATAGTGCCTCGTCGAGATATACGCCCGATTTGGGCACTTCGTCGAGGCTTTTATACAGATTTGAGCGCTGGTACTATCTTGAGCGTAGCGAAGAATACTCACTGGTGTCCCACCAGTGCGGGGAAGCCATGCGTATTGTCATGTTTCGCACTCGGGCTGGGTTCGCATCACTCCGTGAGCGCCCAGGATCAAGATAATACTTGGAGAGCAGACTTACTTTGCGAGGATCTCTTCCACCGACTTTCCGGTGTCCATGACGGACGAGAGACGTGTGTTGGTGAAGACATCGGGCCTGATTTCCTTGTAAACGTGCTGGGTAGCAAGGAAGCGCATCAAACGGCCTTAAGAGAGTGTTGAGCAATGCGATGGTCGCGCCGCAAGATCGAGATTTACCAAGTTTCTGACTAGAACGGTTGGCCTTGACGGCAATCTCGTCCACGTGGAGACCCTATTTCAAAGCGTTAAACTCCGCTCTACAGGGTTTACAAGCAGCATCACTCACGTCGGGACCAGCCTCTCGCAAGATCTCAGTGACGTTGGCCTCGAGGCAAACTCGCAAGGCGGCAGTTTGGAAGTGCTAGGAGGAAGGGTGAGAAACTGCTGCTGTAAGGTTAAGAATACACTTGCCCCAGAAACCACCGAGATGAGAGTGGAGGGCGGTGGCAAGACCGAAGCCACCAGCTGAAAGGCTGCAGCAGCGATTCTGTTGGCAGCCTCGTTTGCCTCTGGGTTCGAGCGGAATGCCTCGGATTGGGGGGTGAAGGGATCGTCAAGGCTGGGGAACGAGAAGCCACTGTCTGTGCAAGCACGATCGAGGCTCTGAACAGAGTCAGAGATGATCTTTGCAAGCTCGATGAGTTGGGAGGTTGATTTGGTGGGAGACGACATTATAGTGCAGGGATAAAGGGATGGTTTCGTGGAGATGTGCGCCGTTTTATATGATTGGCCCTGGATAGCATCCGAAGGGTAAACGGTAATACTGAGCAGACACATGTCCCCATGTTGATGACCTTATACGTCAATCGCGGGTTGTGCTGATATTTTGTCGGCGGTTGGATGCAGCGTCGATGGCTGCCGTATGGATACTTGGTTCGAAGGAGGGTCTTTACTCGTTTTCCAGGGGAAACGGGAAGGGCATAAATATCGCCGTGTAACCCGGTCACTAGCCTGTATTTAAAAATGCCAAAGAGCGGCCTGGTATGTGGAGGGCGCTAATATCTGTCAGGCACTGTGAGGCACAAGCTTCGGTAAAGGCCTTGACTAGAGACCACTGACCACACTGTGCCACGAAACGGATGGCCAACTGTGACCAACTGCCGGCCCTCAAGCCGATACGATCGTTGTCACTTGGAGCAAGAGAGCGCCCAATATTGATGAACGCCAGAAGTCGAAGACGCCAGACAAGGTTACGCTGGTGTACCGTTCTACCCGCACCAGGCATCCCCGTGCTCGAGCTTGTCTCTCAGTCGAGACCCGGCAATTGCCGATTCCTACTTTGCATCCCATCCTGGTTCGAGGTGATAAAGCTCTGCGCTAGAGTCCCTGGAGGCTGGTGGTTTCTTGACAAGAGCCAACTGACTTCAAGCCATTTTGTTTCGCAACATTCAAGGATCCGAGTGATACGGACTTCGGCCCTTGGTGTTCCGAATTCCAGTTGCTTCCGCTGGGTTTCGCGAACTTGGTCTCTCCCCTGACAGCAAAAAAATGGCCCTAAACTTGTGTCATGGCGCATCCTGTCAACGCTCATTTGTGCGGGATATCCACTGGAACTACCTCATACTCCATGAACTGGTTCGAATTGATTTGTTCTACCTGGGCACTTTGCGCCTCGAGGCAGAGAACTTTCCAAACATGGACGCCGCCTCATTGCCTGGCTGCAGTGCGTATCTCTGACGGTATACACGTTGGAAACGTGCTTTGTGTGGAAATCTATACAACACCCAGAGGCCAACGTTCCTGTCGCTTGTCTTCCTCCCATATCCTCGTCTCTCAGACCCTGGAAGCATGGCAAGCATTTCCCCACAACAGAGGGCCCTAAATCGCCGCTCACATGGTCAGAATGGATCAGGTTCGTGCCTTTGTCCCTTAAGGGCGCTAGATTAGATCACACGACTCCCGGAGTCCGGACTTGACGATCGCAGCCGAATTCGCCTTTGGCCTTTGTTCTAACCTCTTTCTCTGTTACAGCCATGCTCAGTGTTCAACAGCAACGGGAGCTGTCCCCTTCGCCAACTCACCGTGAGCGGCCTCGCACCAACAAGACGCACTCCATGCCTCTAGTGCCATCTGTGCAACAAATCTTCCCTGGCACGAACAGTGGACCGCCTACCCTAGTACAACAACAGTCGAGTCCACTCATCTCAAATATTGGGCCTCCTCCAGGTCGGATGCTGCCCATCCCTCCAGAGCAGCAAAACGGCCAGGATCACAACGATATTCCAGATCGACGCCCATCGTCGTCGCCTGGTCCTCAATACCCGATATCCCAGAACTCTGTCAGCACCCACTATCCGCGCCCCATTCCTCGCCAGCCACCTGGGTTCCTTACGCAATTTGAATCTGACCAACGTCTGACCGAAGTTTTTGCTGATATTGAAAGGGCAGACCAGCAGCAATCCCAGAACCAATTTGCAGCCTCAAATGCTTATTCGTCACCCTACAGCCAACCTGTTCACCCAGGAACACCTTCTCCGCCCAAAGACCCCAATGTCGAGCGGCTTCGGAACATAGAAAGGGGAAGCCCTAACCAGCCTGATCCTAGGCGACAGCGCGAACAAACTCGTGAAAGCCCCAAAGCTCAAAATCGTCAGCCCAACTCGCCTGGCTTCACACCCCAATCCGGTATCCCCAGTCCAGAGAGACGCTTGTCTCCAGCGGCTGACTCTGCACCTGTTTATCAACGGGAGTATGGGGCTCGCGATTCCCCAAACGCCCCGAAGAGACCGAACCTTGGCGCGGATCCACGAGCAGCAACGTTCACACCCCCAGAGCAAAGTATCGCTCGAACTCCTGACCGCTCCCTCCCTTTCCAGGAAGAAGCAGAAGACGACCATTATGGCTTGGGCTCGAAAAATCGATGGCAAGGCGATCCAGAAGCACGACATGGGTCGTCGCCTACACCTTCTTCCGACCTCAACCCAGATGGCAACAATTTGCGTTATGATCATAATCAGAATCAACCAAGCAGACAGTCCGACCTCAAGAACTCGTCAAAGGGACTTTCTAGCGAAGACGACTCTGGCACTCCTCGTTCACCCAGTGTCGCGTTGCCTCCCGCAGACAAATACTACCACTCCCAAGCTCGTCTTTCACCCAAGAACACGATTAGAGTCAAGACGCGCAACGGATCCACTGACGGGCTGGGATTGAGGTCGTTGACGCCTTCCGCATTCGAAAGCCCGTCTTCCACTTTGCTGTCTACCGGCTCACAAAACTCTGGGTATGGTGATATTAGCCAAGCCCATGATGCCGGCCAGAAACAACGCCAGCCAATCCCTTCCCCTCCCAACCAGCAAGCCTATCGGGATGACCAGACTTCGTCGCGTGCGCCGGCGCAGTACCACTCGCCACCTCAGCCTCCACCACCGCAAGCGTATCAGCAGCGTCAGCCCCAGGAAAATCAGCCCCGCCAGGCACAACCCTCCCAGCCAGCGTCACAAGGTCAGCAGCAACAGCCTCAGCCGCAGCATGCTCAGAAGCCTCAAGAGCACGGGGATGGCCCGTCTCATCCACCTCCTACTCCCGACCCTGTGAGGAATGGCAATCAGTATGCCTACCCTGGCTATGGCCCGCCTCAGGTGTACCCCGACGATTTCCAGAACCATAGCGAAGATGGGGGTAATCATTACGGATATTGGCAGCCATACTTCGTCTCTCCAGGCGCGCGTCCCGACGCTCCCATCCCGCCCACCCCTCACAGCCAGTCGGCGGCTCCTTCGCCCTCTCCCTTCCCAGGTGCTTATGGGATGATGTACAGTCCTATCGCCCCTGTAGGCTCACCCTATCCTTACCCATTCACTCACATCCCTCGAGTCCCAATGGGAGACCCTGGCCGCTCGCAGCCTCCCTCTAATATGAACCCCAACAGCCGCAGCGCTCTCCTCCGCCAAGAAGCCTTGCACATGCGCAACTATCTCGAGAACGACATCAGGGCCAACATGACTGACACCTCCTCTGTCATCTCGCCTGCTGGTACACCATTCCAGGGGGCTAATTACGATCCCTACGCCTTTGTTCATACCAAGTTCCTCCGACAGGCGATGGATACGATGAGCATCCGGTCGAGTCCAAGCCATGAGCCTGTGCCGCTGCCGCCTGCACCGGTGCTGAGGCAGAGGAAGCCAAGCGGGTTGAGAAAGCAGCTCAATGCTCCGCGTAAACCTCCCCCACGTGTCGAAAGCACTATTCCAAGGGAGACAACGCCGGAGCCTGTTTCTTCTGGAGAGGAGACCGCTGGAGAAGATCATTCTGTTGTGAACGGCACGACTTCCAACGGTATTGGGATCCATCACTCGACCAAATCGACCGTCTGGGAAAAGTCTGTTGCAAAAGAGGAGGACGAGGAAGACACTGAGGTACAGCTGGATGACCATAATGGAGATTGGATCGACGAAGATGAAGATCCAGATGATGATGACATGTTGGACTTGGAGTACCACCCCAACTATGTCGTCAATTCCGACAAGAGACGTCGTCGATGGGAAGTGGGTTGGGATACCATGGTGCAAGCAGTACGTTCATTTCCTTTTTTTCATTAACCTTCTTCTCATCATCGATTTTCAGTTCCAAAGCCTCGATCGACAGACGGACGCCACCATGGTGCTCATGGCTGCACCCGCTCATTCGAACAAGCTCTACTCTGTTCGTTCTCGCTCGATCCGTCGAACCCCTACACTTGCGAATTCGGCCAACCTGAGGGCCATGCGGTCCAACTTCAAGAACGTCTCGGCCAAGCGTAAAGATCTCCGGCCTCTTAGACCCATGTCGCTTGCCGACAAGCTTCGCGAAAGTCAGAGTAGCTCTGGTGAAGGATCGGATGCGAGCTCTGATTCCAAGACCGAGGATTTGCGAACGGCGCTGGATACGGCTGTCCGTGGGCTGAACTGGTTGAATGATATGTTCATTGTGAGGGAGTCCAAGTTGCAAGATGAGTTGCGGAAGATGCAGGAGGATAAGGAGAAGATGGGCTTTGTTTTGCAACAGCTCATTGGCGATGATAGGTTGAACGGGAACATAGTCCTTCCATAGATGGTGAATTGACGATTGCTTGTAGTATATAGTCAGTTACTTGGACTTTGACAGTGACTATTGAATTAATGTCACTTTGGCTCATTATCACAAGGCAGACGTCGGAATTTGGCTACTCCTACACATCTCTCGCAGAATGGAACTTGCGAATGCAGATGCCTTCCTCTGGGCATATCCAGCGACTGGTGTGATTATCGGCAAAGTCGAGAAATCCGTCGTCCCAATGAGTCCAGTAAGTCCTGAAGTTGGGTTCTGGCAACTCCCCCGTGATGGTATCTGACACGATGATTGCTACTCGAAGTCCCTGACCGTCTCCAACGAATCGATCCAAACTATCCTTCAGCGTTTTGGCAAACCTTGGTCGGGGAAACGCGCTGAACCGAAGGATAAGGTCCGTAAGGTTTTCGCGTGGCTTGACAGTGGGCAAGGGGAGGCATGCGCTGCGTGACGCTACAAGGCCACCAAGCGCGGTCAAGAAACGAGCAGAGTACGCTGAATGAAACTCATCTTTAGATGTACCGAGAAACGGAGGCCAACCAAAGTCGAGCCTAAGTTTTTGAAGGCGTGGTAGATGGCGCCCCGAAGTTTCCCATGTTAGGTACTGCAGTGGCTCCATGAGGTAGTCGGGACCACCCGGCGCTGTCGAAGAGTGAACGTTGGCCTTGATATGGAGGACAAGCTCCTCCAGTGCTGTGGACGTTTCAAGAAGCTGTGCATATGACGGCCAGGACTGAGTTGACTCGGAGGAGACAAGACTCAGATGCGTGAGGGATTTGAGGGATTCCAAAAGCCCTGTCCTAGAATCTAGGAAGGCAGGTGCCCACTGATCTTGTCCCAAGGCGTTGGAGATGAACTTGAACCGCTTTAGCTCGGGCCAATGGAATCGAGCGTTCGGGTCAAAGGGGTCAGTGATGAGGAGAGTAAGGTCCCACAGATCCCTGTGGAACAGCTCTATATGTTCGCGCAACTCCACGGGGTGTTCCACTGTCGGAAAGCCCGCAGTCTGTACTGTTCGATTGAGGCTATCGCGCAGTTGAATGCAGAATGATGCTCGCTGGAGAGCACGACACGCGTCCATGACCGCCAACCATCGTAGAATGGACATTCCAACGCCTCCAATGAACAGGTGCGTCAGCTGCGCGCATGGTAAATTGAAAAAACCATTGGGAAGGGAGGAAAAGGCAGCCTTGGATAGGCGTGGCATGGACGGTAATGAAGGTGTGACGCGGGACATGCCTTCCTGGGGGCTATAGTTTGAGCCCTCCCATCGAAGAACGATGGACTGGACCGCTGGGAATGACTGGTTGAATAAAGTCACATCGTCGCCCTCTGCATCCAGGGCCAATTTGACCAGGGACACGATAGCCGGATGCTTGAAAGTGGCCTGGAGAGCGCATGTTAGGTGCGGGTCGGATGAGTCGTTTTGTAAACAGGTAGTTATCCGTCCATCCCCTGGGTCCGAGCCTGCCGTAGCAGGCATCTTTGCCATGTTGATCTCGAGTGCCCAGGGATGATGGTGGAGAATGTTGAGGCGAAAGAGAAGAGGAATAATAGAGACAGTGTTATTGCGAGGATCGGTAGAAGAGCCTTGTATGCCTTCGTCAAAATTGTCGATACGTACAGGCGACCATATTTTTGGGATAGCCAGCGCTGCTGCATGCCACTGCCTGCATACCTGAGAAAGGATCGCTGGCGAGGTGTCGAGAGCCTGGTATCTAGGCCATTTCAATCGCGACCTCGCTCCGCTCGCTTCTGCCACTATGTCGTGGTGGGGTTGCTTCAGATATGAGAATATGATTTCGAAGACTTCTACCGGCAGCGATCTCATGGAAGACAGAAGGCTGTCACAAGCCCTTATTTGTGCTTGGATATGGGAAGGAGCTGGCTCCCAATGCTCTTTCCCTGGAGCCGTACATTGACTCGGCGCCGGGAGAGTAGTAGTTTCTGCATCAATTCTCGAGGGAGAGGGCTTAGATTCAAGCTCTTGCTTGAATACCACAACTCGGGAACGTTGACAAGGAGTCAATTCCCCTCCAGTGTACGCAATCTCGATGAGATCAGAGGGCAAATTGAGCTGTGCGGATGAGATTTAGGTACAGTATGTTCATGTGATCAATACTTCAACGCTCACTTCAATCAAGCGTTGATGCATTGCGGGACGTTGCTAACTCGGTGCGATGAGCTCTTGATGGAAGTTGAATCCAAAGCAAATCCAAAGGCTTTTGTCTTTCAGTGGCTGACGGAAGCAGGATGACATCCATCACGGCCCGAGGATATGGGCGCTTAACGGCCGTGATGTTGTGTAACCAAATCGGGCCTAAAACCTCCCTGCCGATACGATGCCGTTCGAGCACCATCCGAGCAATGAGACCCTTGCATGGGTGAAACTCGCTCTTTCCTCAAACACCATGACCACTGAAGGGCCCAGCGATTTTATTGTTGGCCTCCTTCGCCCCATAACGACTGCTCGAGAAGAAGGCAACCTTCCCTGGCTTGTTCTAGGAAGTCTGGTCACCATCTTTGCGACATCTACAGTTGTGAAAGCTTTGAATGCGGTCTGGGTACGCCATTAACCTCCTACATGGCTTTCCGGTTGCTCACTGCTTCTCCAGAAAGTCAGTCATATCCCTGGATATCGTCGACCTTTCTTCCCGTACTCCATACCCGGATTGACCTTGCCAACAAGCTGGATTAGTCCAGGATACTACTTTCTATGGAAGTGGCGTCACGAAAGTGGGTCATCTAACTCTATTATTATCCTCGAGCACGTAACTCATATTCTGTGACCCCCCAAGACTATAGACGGTTCAAGTCAGAGCTCATCTCATACGTTGGCCTCTTGGGCGGCCAAGCCGTCCTCTTCACTTCAAATCTTGACATCATGAAGCAAGTTTCAGGTGGGGCAAGAGGCGACTGGCACAAGCCGAAGAGCGCTAGTCAGGGGATTATGTACGTTTCCTTCCGATCTAGCAATAGCGTCATAGTCGTGCTGACAGTTGCTTAGCATATGGGGGATGAATCTTGTTGCTGCTGAAGGTGGAGAGGAATGGAGGAAGCACCGACGCGTTATGGGTCCTGCTTTCTCGAACGGCTTGTACGCTTTCCCGATGCTTCGGCCTTTTCGTGATGGCTCATCCTTTACAGGTATCAGCTCGTGTGGAAGAAGACGGCTGAAACATACCGCGATATGTGTGCTGCCGAAGGCTGGAACGACAAGAAGGTCGTCGAGGTGGAAAGGATTCAGAAGCAGACCTTCCAGGTATATTTTCTTCTTACCTCAAGGATACATGATCGAACATTGCTTTCGTCTAGCTGGCGCTCCTTATCATTGGCTCATGCGGGTTCGGATTTAACTTTACCTGGACGGACCCTCCTGTCTCTGCCGATGGCACAATGTCGCTCCAGCGGGCGCTGGAAATACTCAACACTCGACAGGTCCTGATCCTTGTCCCATCTTGGATCAGAAAGCTGCCTTTCAAGTAGTATGTCGCAGTCTCCTTTCCCCTAGCCTTGCCTACTGATCCCAAGCCCTCAGTACGTCGGAGTATAATCAAGCAAAGGAGAAGATCAGTGAATGGATGGCCATTCAGGCAGCGTCTAGAAAGGAGCTTGTGAGGGCTGCAGGAGCTGGCGGTGCCTCAGGATTGCAAGACGACTGCTTTACTTTATTGGTGAAGGCCAATGAAGGCGAGAACCCCAAGTTTAAGCTCACGGATCAGGAATTGGTCCGTTGCCTCTCGACGTTTTCTTGTGCCAGGCTGACCAATCTTCTGTAGATCGGAAATATCTTCCTCTTGCTCTTTGCTGGTCACGGTATGCCCATCTGTTTCTCCCAATCGGCATTCGTTCAACTCACATTCCGCATAGAAACAACTGCTCATTCATTCGCTGCGACTCTCGCCCAGCTTGCCGTTCATCAAGATGTCCAGCAGGACGTCCTCGAGCAGATCCTTTCCGTTGTTGGCTGGGATCGAGAGCCTGTGAGTATCTGGACGGATGTTTTGCTTGTCTCGCGCGTTGCTGACCCTTCATCAGGAATTCGAACAATATCATAGTCTTAACAAAGTACTTTCAGCATTTTACGAAGCGCTTCGAATGTTCCGTGAGTCCACCGTCCTTTCAACTCATACCTGTGCGATGTCTTAATATTTGCCCCGTAGCCGCTGGCCACCTTATGTTCCGCGAGGCGCTAACCGATACGGTCTTGCAAGTACCTAACCCTGTAGGAGAGGAAGGTAACACTGCTCTTCCGGTCAAGAAAGGAACAATGATCGTCGTTGATATGGTCGGCGTCCGTAAGTCGCCTCGACACATCTCTCATGGCCAGTCTTCACTCATATTGTATGTCCCATCCAGAGTACAACGACCGCTACTTCGACGAACCTGAGAAGTACAAGCCATCTCGTTGGCACGACATCCCTATGGACTCGGAGATCTTCTCAGCTTTCAGCCTAGGTGCGACACACTTTTGGCCTCCGCTTGGTGCCATGTATTGATGTGTCTCTTCTAGGGTCTCGAGCCTGCATTGGCCGAAAGTTTGCCACGACAGAGGCAGTCTCGTTCTTGACTCTCTTTCTTCGGGATTGGAAAGTCGAGCCCTTGCTTAATGAAGGGGAGACTGTTGAGCAATGGAAGGAAAGGATCATTGACGCAGAGCTTTTTATCACTCTTGGGATTAAAGCCGTCCCTTTACGGTTTATTCGAAGATCCCGTCCATGAAGTCTAGTTTCTCGAGATCTTTGTGACTCTTGACTCTTTCTGGTAGTCGGTGCAATACTACCCCATTCTTTTGTGAGTCGCGAGCCCTTTGAAATCGAGATGGATTTTATTTTCGTGGATCAGAGAGGGAGGTCCCAGCGTCCCATGCCCTGGCGGTCAAGTTATATTTAGTCCAAGGGTATCTCTCGTACGGCATCCCAACGTTCAAAGGCTGGTCTCTTACAAGAGGTGGCAGATCCTTGGATCTTGCAGGAGGGTCCCCCCCTCCCCCAATGCGGTAAGGCTTGGTTGGGTGCACTTTCAACCAAAGGATGGCAGTTCTGGCGCTCAATGCCATTGATGCTTCATCTATCTTTCCGTCTGTTCTCTATCTCTGCGTCACAAACCTTTGCCTTGAAGACTTCTGCAATCCTTTCCATCCCATCTGCCGTCCTTAGCCTGTCTTCGGCCTAAGCCTATGGGCGCTTAAACCCAATGATGCTGTGCGACCCAATCAGGCCTAAAGACCCCGGTCGATACGATGCCCTCAGGGCCCAAAGCACCTTATCAAACACATGTCGCTCAGGCTGTCGTACATGAACGAAACCCCCTTCTTTCGTTAACAACCATGACCACTGAAGGACCTGAGGGTTTTGTTTCTGGCCTTCTTCGCCCTATATCATCTGCTCGACACGAAGGCAACCTTCCCTGGCTCGTGTTGGGGAGTCTGGTTACTATCTTTGCAACATCGACAGTGGTCAAAGCCCTGAATGCGGTCCGGGTACGTGACCCAACTTCGTACCACGAGCCAGTTGCTCACTACTGTTCCAGAAAGTCGACGGTATCCCTGGATATCGTCGGCCTTTCTTTCCATACTCCTTGCCTGGATTGACCATGCCAACAAGCTGGATTAATCCTGGATACGACTTTCTCTGGAAATGGCGTCGTGAAAGTGGGTCGTCTCGCACTACTTCTGAGCGTAAAACTCAACCCTGTGTCAACTCAGACTACAAACGGTTCAAGTCGGAGCTCATCTCGTTCGTGGGCCTTCTGAGCGGACAGGCCATCCTCTTCACTTCAAATGTTGATATCATGAAGCAAGTCATAGGAACGAGAGGCGACTGGCACAAGCCAAAGAGCGCCAGTCAGGGTATTCTGTGCGTTTCATTCCGATATCGCAATAGCGTCATAGCCGTGCTAACGGCTGCTCAGGCAGTGGGGAATGAATCTTTTTGCTGCTGAAGGTGGAGAGGAATGGAGGAGGCATCGACGCGTCATGGGCCCTGCCTTCTCGAACGACTTGTAGGCTTGCTCGAAGCTTCAGTCTTGTCACGAAACAGTTGTTCATCCTTTACAGGTATCAACTCGTGTGGAAGAAGACTGCTGACACATACCGCGATATGTGTGCTGCTGAAGGCTGGAATGACAAGAAGGTCGTCGAAGTGGAAAGGATTCAGAAGCATACCTTCCAAGTATGTTTTCACTTAATGCCCAATCAGAATCTCTGCCAATCGAAGGTTGTCTTCATCTAGCTGGCGCTCCTCGTCATCGGTTCCTGCGGCTTTGGGTTTGACTTTACTTGGGGCGACCCTCCTGTCTCTGCCGATGGCACCATGTCACTCCAGCGAGCCCTAGAAGTCCTTAACACTCGACAGGTCCTGATGCTTCTCCCGTCCTGGATCAAAAGGCTACCTTTCAAATAGTATGTCGCAGTCGCAGTCGTATTTTTGCCTACTAATCTGAAGCGTTATCAGTATTTCAGAGTACAACCGAGCAAACGAGAAGATCACCGAGTGGATGACCATGCAGGCAGAGACAAGGAAGGAGCTTGTGAGGGCTGCCGGAAATGATGGCGCCTCTGGACTTGAGGAAGACTGCTTTACTTTGCTGGTGAAGGCCAACGAGAGCGAAAATCCTAAGTTTAGGCTCACGGATGAGGAATTGGTACGTGACTTTCGTCTTAATGTGTTCTTCTCGATTAACCAGATTTGTGTAGATCGGAAACATCTACCTCTTGCTCTTAGCTGGTCATGGTACGCTCATGTATTTTCCGCATTTCCATTCATCAAACTGACTCCGCGTAAAGAAACAACCGCTCATTCCTTCGCTGCGACGTTTGTTCTGCTGGCTGCTCATCAGGATGTCCAGCAAGAGGTTCTTGACCAAATCATATCCGTTGTTGGTTGGGATCGCGAACCTGTGGGTTGCCGCTGTGGCCCGCACTCAACGTCGCTGACACTTTCTTCTTCAGGAATTTGAACAATATCACAGCCTAAACAAAGTCCTTGCAGCATTTTACGAGGCCCTTCGACTCTTCCGTCAGTCCACGACTCTATCCCCCCGTTCGGCATGCTAATGTTCTCTCATAGCCGCTGCTCACGTCATGTTTCGTGAAGCACTGACCGATACCGTCCTGCAAGTTCCCAACCCTGTCGGAGAGGAAGGCAACACAGCTCTGCCGATCAAGAAAGGGACGACCGTCGTCGTCGATGTGGTTGGCGTTCGTAAGTCAGCTCGATCCGTCTCTCACGGCCAGTCGTTTCTCATACTGTCCACTGATACAGAATACAACGACCGCTACTTTGACGAACCTGAAAAGTACAAGCCATCTCGCTGGCACGACATCCCGATGGACTCGGAAATATTCTCCGCTTTCAGTCTAGGTGCGCTACTTTTTTACCAGCTTGTGCGCCTGGTGAACACCATGTATTGATGTGTCTCTTCCAGGGTCTCGCCCCTGTATTGGCCGAAAGTTCGCGACGACTGAGGCGGTCTCGTTCTTGACTCTCATCTTACGAGAATGGAAAGTCGAGCCCTTGCTCAACGCAGGGGAGACTGTTGAGCAATGGAAGGGAAGGCTCATCGAAGGAGAGCTCTTTCTTACCCTTGGAATCAAGGCTGCCCCTTTGCGGTTTGTTCGAAGGGCTCGCCCATGAAACTTGGTTTTAACAGATCGTTGACTCTTGCTGGTAGTCAGTACGATACCCTATTCGATTTTGTGCGTCGCGTGCTCTTGGACAATGAGATGGATGTTATTTTCGTGGATCAGAGGGGATCTCCCAGCTTCTTTAAGTTCTTAAGCCCTGGCGCTCAAGTTATATTTTATCCAGGGGCATCTCTCACATGGCATCCCATTCAAAGGCTAATCCCGTAAACCCCCATCTCATCTAAGACTTTCGAACTTCGAAGGAGACAATCGCTCTGGAGTCTCCCGTTATCGCTTGATTCACCTGGATCACATCAGGACATCAACGCGAACGTTCTTCCTTTATTTACGGGTTATTGACGTTGTTGCTTCTATCTTTCTCTCCTCTCTGTCCTGCGTCACCAGTCTTGCCTTGAAGATCCTTGCCCGTTAACCGCCTTCGTTTCGACGTGGACTTGTACAAGCCTTTTCATCCTCTCTGCCGTCCTGTCTTCGGCTCTTGCCCTCTGATGTGCTCTTGCCCTCCTCGAGGACAGACATAACCACACTTCTTTCTACTGGAAGTCTGGAAGAGAAGCGCTCGATCCTCGGCTGTGGAGGAAGACGTTTACCTCCTCCTACAATCTTCAATGCTTCAGCGCTCACTTCAAACACGCGCTCATGCATCACGGAACGTTCCTAACATGCTGCGACGCAATTACTGGCACTGGCCGGCGAAGCCGTTTCCGAGGTGTACACATGGTTTTTGGCCGTTTCTCGTACCACATATCGGGTTGGGTACCTCTGCACTGTGGCTGTTTCCTGCGCATTGGGATCGGCCATGGTTAGCCAAAGGTCATTTCTGTACACACTGGGATCAAATCTCTTGCAGGGTATTGGGGGGCCTGGCCTAATGAAACAGGATTCATTTATCACAATCCCAGGGTATGGGCACTGAATTTATGCCGTGTCAGGTTGTGGGGACCATCAGGCCCTCATCCCCGGCCGATACAATGCCAATAAAGTACCCCGCTTATGGGATCAAACTCCGCTCTTTCCTCAACCACCATGACTACGGAAGGCCCTGGCAAATTTGTTTCTGACCTCCTTCGCCCCATATCAACTGCTCGACAAGAGGGAAACCTTCCCTGGCTCGTGCTGGGGAGTCTGGTCACAATCTTTGCGACATCTACAATTGTGAAAGCTTTGAATGCGGTCTGGGTACGCGAACGATATCATAATATTGGCCAATTCCTCACCACTGCTCCAGAAAGTTAACCACGTCCCTGGATATCGTCGACCTTTCTTCCCGTATTCTATAATTGGAATGGCCTTGCCAACAAGCTGGGTTAATCCAGGCTACTACTTTCTATGGAAATGGCGTCACGAAAGTGGGTCGCCTCGCCTTATTATATCCCTGAACACGAAACTCATGTTATGTGGCCACCCAGACTACAAACGGTTCAAGTCAGAGCTCATTTCGTTTGTTGGTCTTCTGAGTGGACAGGCTATCCTCTTCACCTCAAATCTTGATGTCATGAAGCAAGTCACAGGTGGGGCAAGAGGTGACTGGCACAAACCAAAGAGCGCTAGTGTGGGCATTCTGTGCGTTCCCTCCCGACATCGCAACTGCATCCCGGCTTTACTGATAGCTGCTCAGGCAGTGGGGAATGAATCTTGTTGCTGCTGAAGGCGGAGAAGAATGGAGGAGGCACCGACGCGTCATGGGTCCTGCCTTCTCGAACGACTTGTAAGCCTGCTTGAAGCTCCCGCGTGATCCCACTGACCGTCCTCCACAGGTATCAGCTGGTGTGGAAGAAGACTGCTGAAACATACCGCGATATGTGTGCTGCCGAAGGCTGGAATGACAAGAAGGTCGTCGAGGTGGAAAGGATTCAGAAGCAGACCTTCCAGGTATGTTTTCCCCCTGGCCGCAGGGATGCATGATCGAACATCGCCTTCGTCTAGCTGGCACTTCTTGTCATTGGTTCATGTGGGTTCGGGTTTAACTTTACCTGGACGGACCCTCCTGTCTCTGCCGATGGCACAATGTCGCTCCAGCGAGCGCTGGAAGTCCTTAACAGCCGACAGGTCCTGGTCCTGGTCCCATCCTGGGTTAAAAGGTTGCCTTTCAAATAGTGAGTCACCGCCGCTGTCCTTAGTGTTGCCTACTAACTTGAGTCATTCTCAGTATGTCGGAGTATAATCAAGCGAATGAGAAGGTCACTGAATGGATGGCTATACAGGCGGCCTCTAGGAAGGAGCTTGTCAGGGCTGCTGGGAATGGCGGTGCGTCTGGGCTCCAGGACGACTGCTTTACTCTGTTAGTCAAGGCCAACGAGAGCGAGAACCCCAAGTTCAAGCTCACGGATCAAGAATTGGTCCGTTGTTGCTTCTGCACGTCTTCTCTCGTATTAACCAGACTTGTGCAGATTGGAAACATCTTCCTTTTGCTCTTTGCTGGTCATGGTATGTCCATTTATTCCCCTCACTGTCATCCGCCAGACTAATTCCATACAAAGAAACAACTGCTCATTCATTCGCTGCGACCCTTGCTCAGCTAGCCGTTCATCAAGATGTCCAGCAGGACGTTCTTGACCAAATTCTTTCTGTTGTTGGCTGGGATCGCGAGCCTGTGAGTAATTTGATGGAGAGATCGAATTCCTCCGTTGCTGACCGTTTCGTCAGGAATTTGAACAATACCACAGTCTGAACAAGGTTCTCTCAGCATTCTATGAGGCCCTTCGACTATTCCGTGAGTTGACGGCGCTTTCAGCCCGTTACTGTTCGACGTGCTGATGTTAACCGATAGCTGCTGGCCACATTATGTTCCGCGAGGCACTGACCGATACGGTCCTGCAGCTTCCCAACCCTATAGGAGAGGAAGGTCACACCGCTCTTCCAGTCAAGCAAGGAACAATGATCATCGTTGACATGGTCGGCGTTCGTAAGTCGCCTCAATGCATCTCTCAGGGCCAGTCATCGCTCATATTGTATATACCATCCAGAGTACAACGACCGCTACTTTGACGAACCTGAGAAGTACAAGCCGTCCCGTTGGCACGACATTCCGATGGACTCGGAGATCTTCTCAGCTTTCAGCCTAGGTACGGGATACTTGCTTGGCTTGGGTGTAGGCTAGGCGCGATGTATTAATGTGTCTCTTCTAGGGTCTCGAGCCTGCATTGGCCGAAAGTTCGCCACGGCAGAGGCAAGTCTCGTTCTTGACGCTTTTCTTACGAGATTGGAAAGTTGAGCCCTTACTCAAAGCGGGCGAAACTGTTGAGCAATGGAAGGACAGGGTCATCGACGCAGAGCTCTTTGCTACGCTTGGGATCAAGGCCGTTCCTCTGCGATTTGTTCGAAGATCTCGTCCGTGAAACTTAGTTTCAAGGGATCGTTGACTGTTGCCGGTAGCCGGGACAGTACTACTTCTGTGAGTTGTGAGCCCTTTGTCAATGACACGGATCTATTTTTGTGGACCGGAAGAATTCTTGAGCGGGGCTCTCGGCGTATTGTGCCCTGGCGCTGTTTAAAGCAAGCTATATTTAGTCCAGGGGTATCTCTCACATGGTATCCTGTATTCATTGGCCTGACGAGTCACCCTGCCATCACGGCATCAATGCGGTTCTTCCTTATATTTGCGAGTTAATGGCGTTCGGGTTTCACCTATCTTCCGTCTGTTCCCTTTTCATTTTCACCAGCCTTGGCCTCGAAGACACTCGTCTCGTCCAATCTTTCAAAACTACCTTCGTTTCGACATGAAGACCTTTACAAGCCTTTTCATCCTTTCTGCCGTCCTGTCTTCGACCCTCGCCCTTACAGATCTTGGTGGTTGCACTCGTACCGCCGCCCTGCTCGCGGACAAAAGTGGTTACACCACCTTCTACTGGAACCCCGAAGTCCGTGAGCAATGCTCCATCCTCGACTGTGGAGGAGGGCGTGCACCCCCCCAAGACCAACGTCCCTGGTTGCCCCTTGTACACGGGCACCGACCCCGTCGCAGTTACAGGTTGGCCTGCCGAAGCTACGCCTTACGAGCTGGATGCACCTCCAGCCCCTGAAACACCCGCCCCAACCCCTGCTCCCGATGCTCCCGCTCCTCCCAGCCCTACACCCGATGCACCCCCAGCGGCTGAAAGTCCGGTGTCTGATGAGCCAGCTGCAGATGGTGAGGGTGATGCCCCTGCCCAGAGCTCCACCACCCCCTCCACCACGCCCTCGAGTAGCCCATCCAGGACTTCGGGGCTTTCCACCATCACCAGCGCTCCATCAGCAAGCCCTTCTGCGTCTCGCCCAGCGAGTGCCTCTGTGAGCGATGCAAATAGCGCTCCCCAGGAAAATGACGCTGGCTCTGCAGCGCGTTCGTTTGTTGACGGAGGTGTTGTCCCTTGCTGCAGCGATCGCATTCTTTGCCTTGGCTTAGATCGGCTTCTTCGCCTGTGTCTCAGAAACAGCCGTCTGTTCGTTATGGACGTTCATGTGAACGAGAGTTGCAGTGTTTTGCATCCGCTTAGTGCCTGTAATATGGAGTGGACATGTACCTCCAGACGTCCGTAGAATCTATTCCACACAATAGGGATTTGCGGTTGCTCCGACTCCGGTCTGGCCTCTTGGTTTTCAGCGAAACCCTTCACCTTTGTTGTGTACGAAAAATGGAAGTCCAAGAGGTGAATCTACCCCCGCCAGCCCTTTGACTGGGGAGAAACCTGAAATGGCTTGCGCTCCAGCCCACAATCAAGCCAACGGTGCGTCAAGGGGTGACGTTGATTCGGGAACAAGCATCGCGATTTCAGATTGCCTGGTCAATATAAATGAAAGTGAAGACATGGGAAGAGATGGGGTAACCCAAACGCAACAGTTAAACGGGCCGTGGACGGCTGCGCGTTCCTGATGGTACATAGGCAGTATAAGCTGCACCATCAACTTCATCGTCCCCGTCATCCTCGCCACCCTCGCTCCCACTCTCGACATCAGACAGCTCTTCTTCCTCCTCTTCTGCGTAATACTCGACCTTTCCTTTGCCCTTCTTCTCTCCAGTCTTTTCTTCTTTCTAGTTTTGGCAGCAAGCTGGTCTTGCGCCTTCCTTTCTTTCCAGTCGGTGGTGGGACCCAGTTGGCCCACTTCTCTGCAACCTGACGTTGAAATTCCTCGTCGTAACCGACGCACTCCATGGTGTAAACACCCATTTTCTGATCCCTCGTTAGGAATAGGAAGTAAAGTTACGATCGGGGACTCACCAGATCTCCCCTCGTCATGCACAACTGTATCTCCTCCTCAGACATTGCTGTCGACATGCTCCCAGCGCGAAGCTGCTGAATCTCATAGTCGTCGGGCTCTTTACCCAAGAACCTTTTGGCGACAAGATATTCACGTAAGCCCTCGTACATCTTGTCCTTGCTCATGTTCTTAGCCCATGCCTTTCGCACCTAATATCATGGGTTGAAAAACGCTATGCTGGTTGGTTGAGAGAGCAAGCTCACCGTCGCTTTCTGCTGCCTCCACTCTTCTGCAGTCAATGTTTCTGCGATCCTGACACGATATTGACCTTGATACTGCCAAAGGCAAGGCTGTTTCATAATGCGCGTGAACAGGCGCTTAGGCCTCTCTCCCCCACTGGCAATCCAATGTGTCCCTGTTTCGTCCTCGAGATCAAGCCAGAGGCCTGGTGCCCCGGGAACCTCTGGAGCTCCAGGCTGAGAATCAGGTCCAGGATACATAAAGTCTGTCAGCCCGTGCGTAAAATCCTTGCCGATGTGTGGAAAAGCCTCCTGAGAGCTTCCCTCCCCACATCTTGGACATGAAAACACGTGAAACGCAGACGTCTCGGATCTCTCGATCTAACGTGATGGGGAAGAGGTCTGGAGGGATCCCTGCAGTCACCAACCTCGACCAAAGCACGTTTAGGTCGAAACGTAGATTCTCGGATTTGAACCTTCTTTGAGATTTTTCTGCAAGGTGCGAAGGAAAACATCAGTTGGTGCATTGACTTCGGCAATGTGGCGGCACTCACGCTTCTCCACAACTGCTCTCTAGCTTCCTTTTCGTCAGGGGTCAGCTGCTGTGGTGCTGGGACTCCTGTCGCACTGTGACAGTTTCGTCCACCTTCGTCCCTGCTGGAGTAGGATGATTGACGTCCATAGGAGGTAGGACATCAGGGGAAGCCTCGCGTTTCACCTTGCCCCCTGCGATGAACCCTGGGCCAGCCTTGTCAACTTCGCATACCTGACGATTGCCAAACGGAGCGTTACCTGAGCAGGCCCTCCCGTAGTTGTATCATTTCTCTTGCTTCGAGGAGACCTCTGGGAAGGCTCTACCTTCATTGCTTCCTCTAAAGTCTTGACGATAATCGCAGACTGTGCAGGATCTGGCGGGGCAGAGGAGGTCTCGATTCGTTCTTGACCTCCTGCTTCACTGCGGCCCGTGGTAAAGAGGGGGTTTCCTCCTCCTTCATCATTCGCGATTGGGAGCTAGGGGAACCTTTCTTCGGGATCATATTCGCGCTTTGCTTGACCGTCGCCTTGTTATCCGTGCTCTTCTGGTGGAGAAGGTCAGCGTAACAGACCTCCAGTAAAGCCCAAAATACGTACTGCTTCCTCCTTTATATCATCAACTTAAATTCTTCTTTGACTTGAGGTAATTCCTTGCCCTTCCTGGACTTCCCCCTGAGGAACGACCAATCCTGACCAACACCATGTTCGCGTCGTGACTGGAGCCGGCCCAGAGGTCTCTGGAGATTAGTTGATTCATCAGCACTGATGTGTACCCGCTCCCCACACTGCCGCACTTACCAAGCTGGATTCGCTCTCGCTCTCTAGCTTAACCATCTGAGTAATTCCAAAGTCGGGAGGCTATAATCCTTGGATTCCTGCGAGACGAAACTTTGTCCAAAGTGGGGCTTTGTAATAAGCGTAGTAGTAGATGGTGGTCAAGGTGGGGAACTCGTCTGAGGACGCGAGCAGGCGCAGGCCACACCCTTCAACCAGCCAGGGTCGTCTCGGCAGCATGTGACAACCCTGAAGCACTGGAAACCCTGGGGCCAAGTTGACAGGCTGCTGTTCACTAATCCTGGCTAGAAGATACCGGCAAGCCATAGACGTCGCTCATGTGTAACAGTTTCTGCATGCTGGCTCAGCGGCCGCGTTGACGGCTAGCGGTGGTTGATGAGACAAAGGAGGCGGACATGGGCTTGGCGTCGAGCGGACATTTCGATAGGGGCCACCGAGACGGAGATTCACGACAGCATCTCATCTAATCTTCCCAGCATGTGAGGTGTGTGGATCACTTCACCGAGCATACGAAGCGAGTTCGTGCTCGGGCTGACAATATACCTAAGCACTTAGAGGACTCTCAAGCTCGTATAGCGCTGATATCCAGCCACTCAAATAGATAGTAATGGCGGAAACGACACACTTATTACTGCCCGGGTGGATGGGTTAATAACCACCCAGGATACTTCTGAGCAACATCTCGTTGGAAGCCATCGCCATATGCCACACACTTCATGGTGAAAAGGTTCAATGTCTGTAAATGCCAAACCGTTCAGTCTCATTGCATATGTCAACAAGGGCCAACTTGCCTCATCTCCACGATCCAAGGCACGCAAGACGTCTGCGGCGGTCACAGATTCTGCAAACACACCTTGCTCTCAAGGTATCCATTGATCTCCTCAGAGGTCGGAGTCCTGCCGAGCTCCTTTCTTCCATGGATGCTTGCCCGTTTCCCATTTCCCCAAGCATATCGAACGATGCCTCAGCCCAAGCTCGCTTAACCTACAGAGGGCAAGTCAGTTCGCGTTACTATTTGGCGGAGAGAAACGATACTGGCATACCTGTTCATCTTGCACGCCCCACTCTTCTTTCGTCAATGCTTGAGAATCCCTGAGTTATACTGGCCCATGTACCACCACAGCGGCGGACTAGCGGTACCCTTCATACGCACAAACACACGCATAAGCTCGTCCTGTCGACCTCCCGCAATATTGATCCAAACCCCTGGCGCGCCAGGCACTTGCGGCGCCAATGGATGGCGGTGGTCGTTCAAAACATGAAATTATCATATCCGTGCAGAGCCAGGTTCTGCGCGCTGATTTTGGGGAAAGGAAGTTTGCTGGGTGGCACCTCCATAAATCATTGAGAGGAACATTCGAGGGACTTTGACACCATGGATAGCATCGGTGTAGTCGGGAATGGCCAACGGGAGTTGCGAAAATCCCAGCAGCTTTGAAGCGTGCCGTCCAAGTCCAACTCCAGTGCTGGTAGACCCTGTTCCTTTTTGGCCTTCTTGACCTCGACCTGACGGCGAAAACATGAAAATGCGGGTCTGCCTTATCGTGGTGCTGGCTCACCTGACCTCAACTTTAGGCTCTACGCTTTCCTCTTTCTTGACCGTGGCGGAAGCAGGCATCAACGGGGACTCCTTCTTGGCTGCTGTGGATTTGCGTGACGATCTCTTCGGACGACTTACTTCGTCTTTCCGCTCGTAGTACGTCGGGAGCCCTCAGCCACTGTGACCATGGACTTCCGTCCCTTTCCTCGCTTGACGGCTAGACTCGGGCTGCTAGACCAGACGAGCGTCAGATTATCGAAAATAGAGTTCAAAACAGCGTACCGTTTTAACCAAGGCTCGATAGTCTCGTCTTTCTTCATCAGCTTGTCTTTGACCCTCGAGAGTTGCTCATGCTTGGTTGGCGCTTCACCTTTACAGCAGCCTGCTTGCGTGACTGGGGCTTTCGATCACCTTCCA
>JAHBOF010000374.1:0-23477 GCA_020736565.1 Coprinopsis sp. MPI-PUGE-AT-0042
GAAAGCGACAACATGGGATGGATCAAGGGCCTGTATAGCTAACCGACTGTCCCCCTTCATCCTCCTGCTATTTACGGCAATACGTACGCATCTTTCAGGGCCATCTCCTCGCGGGCTTGAACCTAATGGTGACTTCGATAGCCTTTGGACTACGGAATCCGTCGTCGAGGGTACGAGCCTTGTTTCAAGTTCAGGTGTGCACTTGCTGAACAAGTAACCACAGTTGTGCGATGGTGTAGCTGGAACTGCGATCAGTGAGTCCTATGGGCAGATTCGAGTATTGATTCGTCTTGATGGGTGCTAGTCGCTATTCCCGTTTCGCTCCTACTAGCGGAAGGTATGCCTTGACCCTATACGTTACAAAGACGAATTCTAACCAAGCTTACAGCAATTCTATACATCAGACTGTTTTGCTCTATCAGGTTGTCAGCGGTGGATGCAGATCTTCTTGTATGTACATGCGCCAGTCAGTGACCACCTCTCGCTGGAAGTGCCTTATCATTGGATAACTCATATCGAAAGCCAGATTGTCACTATCGGAGCCTTAGTGCCTGTGTCTCTATTGCCAAGCAAGTCTCCTGTACGTGTAGGATATTGTTGTCCTGGTATTTGACCTCTCCTTTCAGCAGGGGGGCCTTCAGAATACCCTTCGAACCCATACGGATGCTACCATCAGAAGGACGAAAAACATATTCGCAGTGGTGTCATACGGGATCCTACTTTACAGTGGGCTAGGTTGGATCGCCCCTCGCCATCAATTGAAACAGAATGCTGAGAGCCGACTTCTAGTGACGATGGCTTTTATCCGTTTACTTTGGAGTTCGCAACTACTGGACAATGGCGAGACAATGCGTTGATCAGGGTATTCTATCGAGACGGGACCTTCTATTTCATTGTCTTGGCCGGTCAGTGCCAACGTTAGGGAGGGGCGAAATGATCTACTACCATGGTTCCTCCATATGCTAGGGATGGCGATTTGCGAACGGGTTAGCCGCTCTACTTCTACCAGTACGTTGTACATCTACAGAGAAACCATGCAAATGGTAAGTTAATACCGACGATTATCTCAGGTCGGTTACCAGTTCCTGCTTGGACCGTGAGTCTTCAAACTCGAGGCCGTATATAACAGCTGTTGACCCAGCCACAACAGACTTCAAGCAGCCGTTCATAGTATTCTAGTCACCCGTATGGTGTTGGATGTGAAAGCCCCAAGGTCGCTCCGAGATGAGTGCGTACAGGGAGTCAGACGGACCACCAAGTTGGTCTAGTACAGCACGAATGGGGTTCAGGTAGTGAGCTGGGAGGGGTCTAACAGCAGCACTTCGTCTTTACCTGGCATGGCTAGCGATGATTGCATATTACTATGATCTTGTAAATCGAATACCTGAACGTGGAAATGTGGAATACCAGGCGTTGACAGAGCGTTCATCTGGTTCTGGCTAATGTAGTCGGAATGCATGAGACAGATTTCATCGAAACTGTCTATCGAGAAGCTCCTGCGCTCGCCTATATGCCAGCCGCTGGTGAAAATAACTTGTTCAAGCCTCCTTGCCATCGAGATCAGTAGGGGACTCGCTCAGTTTGGCTTCTGTAAGGGCGCCTGGAACGAATGTGCCTTTCCTGAGCTCTCTCTCCGCGGCTCTGTGATCGTGCACCTTTGCGTATGGCGTGTTGGCGACAAAGACCGGCGTGTCCGAGAACAAGGCGTCCATTTCTTCGAGGCGGCGCCCAGCCGTTTCAGGAAAGAAGGCCCAGATGAAGAGCGCACTATTCGAGAGCCATATGAGCAACGGTCGTTGGGAAAACTAGGCTGGATTAAGCGTACTTGGTATGACCACAGATGGCGAACACCAGATCTTTTGAAGTTGGCATCAGTGGCTCTGCGTTAACCCATAGGAATAGGAACCTACAATACTTCCATCCGATATTTCCGAATGCAATGGGCGTTACTTGTGCAATGAAACTGGAGGACGTTCAGAATGGGCGGCAGCAAGAAAAGGGCCTCTCGTACAAGTTGGAGATCCACGAGCTGGAGCTGGTGATCGCAGTGCTCTTCGCTCTGGTGCGAGTTGAGAAGATTTCGGCAGGGTAAGCCCAAGAGAGCGGGCCGATGCATGAGCTGAAGAAGAAGTTGAAGGTCCAGGTGGTTATGATAAAGATCTGGGAAAGTGTCAGACAAATGTTGCTCATCGACAGGGAAGGAAGACCTACGTAGTGTGCCTGTTAGTCAGGATGGATTACCGCTAGTGAGTACTCGAAGCCGCGCGTCTCAAGGCCAGCCCTTACCGCGTCACTAAGGCGAATGGCATGAATATGGATACCGATCTTATCAGTTAAACAACAAGACTTACTTATCAACAGTTCCTGGGTATCGAGCCATTAGCACAGCGCCAGCGACAAAAGACAGGCCAGACGCCACGTTGCCGATGATGAGTGGCTTGCGGCGACCTGTTCTATCCACCCAAAACACGCAGCAAGCCTCGCCGATGAGAGCAATGATGCTGTTGATCGACTGGAACAGCAAGATGCGGGCAGTCGTGAATCCCATTGTCGCAAAGATCTACTGAATGCTTAGGGTCTACGGCCTTTGAATGCACAGGCGAACGCACCGTAGTGGAGTAGTACTGAATCGCGCTGACTCCAGTCATTTGAACAGAGAACTGAAGGATGTACCCGAGAGAGAGTCGTCGAAGGTTGCTCGGTACAGTGAAAAGTTCACTCCAGCTGTGGAAACCTTAGAGAAGGGCAAGTTAGAATAATGATCAGCGCACGTAGATTCTCCGATATCCTTTGCTTTGTCAATGTCTGCCCGAATGTCCATCATTTGGCTTTGGACAAAGGAATCGTTAATATCTCCTCGAGCGTGTAGGCGTGCCAACGTCGCTTGAGCTGCATACAAAAGCTCAATAAGTGCGTTGGAACGAAGGAGTTCTTGGCGATTATTACCTTCGTCCATGCGGCCTCTCTCAGCCAACCATCGGGGGCTGCATTGCCAAAGTCAGGTTACCGCAGCTGTTGATGAGGCTTGGAGAACGACGTACGATTCAGGAAGCAGAAGTATGAATGCACACAGCGGGATGGCTGGCAAAATCTGGAGGCCTAGTGGAATCCTCCATTCTGCTTGGGTTCCTCTCAGACCTGCTGTGCAGCCGTATGTCTAAACTTTCGTCAAAATCCAAGCTACCTTCCACGAGACGACGACAACCCACAATCCAGGAAGCAAGGAACGCTGACCAAATTGTTAGACAGTGCCCTCAGGTGCAGCAGGGCCTTCATACCTCCAATTCCCAACATGAACTGCTGAAGTGTGGTGAGGCGACCGCGTATACTAGGGTGCGCAATCTCAGCTTGGTAAAGCGGTGCTAGGTCAGAAACGATGCCAACTCCGAAGCCTGCAAAGAAGCGCCCGGCGAGCATCATTTCATAATTGCGAGCGCCTGTCTGCAGTGCTCCTCCAAGTCTGGCAGCGTGAGACTCGACTATCATCCAAAGAATAGTCCGTACATACGAATAGACGATGGCCCCAATCTGGATTGCCTTTCTGCGTCCCAGTTTGTCGGCAATGTACGCGACAGGGAACATGCCTGCAAAGCTGAAAACAATCGAGGTCAGCTTGCCTCCCGTCCTGCAAAGAAGACTCGGACCATCCAAGGACTGGTTCGGCTGATAAGCACGGGCGTACAACCAATTTGAACACACGCACCGAATATACTGGTGATGAGACCAAGAAGGTTTGGATCCTCGTAGCGTGGGCCCATTGTCTCCTGAGTCATCTCAAGCGTGAGGTCGCTTTCCATTGTGAACGTGAAAGAGCCGCACAATGAAGTTTGGAGCGGGCAGGACACCCGCGATGACGCCCAGGTCATATCCAAAGATGATACTCCCAAGACCTGAGGATTTCCATTCAGACCAGCGGGCTGCTAGCAGATAGAGACGCACTGGCAAATAGTCCACATAACCAGGTATAGATCTTCGGTGGTAGTCCCATTACTTGATCAGGGTTTTGATGACTGAGACGGGTAGGTCAGGGTCTGCAGAAAAGTAGGTTGCGCATCTCCTCATTCTTTATGTAGGGGTGCAGCCTATCTGGCTTCTGAAAGGTCAGCGGGAGACAGCGGACCGGTTATGGGTGGTGGTGTAGAAGCATTACAGCTTCGTATGGCCATCACAACATGAGGTATGGCTGAGAGAGGACGCGTGCAATTTATGTCACAGTATAGGCGAATGACCTGCCTAACTCCGTTCTAGAATCTAGGTGTGGGAGATATGCCTCCCCAATCATAGGACACTCTGCCACCCACAGCTACAGAACCCGCTTCAACGGTGCGCTCAGTCCAGGCTCAGTCACTCGTGGGCCTTTGGGGGTCATCTTCAGACCGTGGCCGAGTATTGTATTCCGCGACAGAGCGTCATGGGGCTGATGGTTACGTTACATTCCGAGGTCACAAGCTGGGACAGAAGGCTCATTGCGTTGAGCCTCTGGCTCAGCTTCACGCTAGGGTGAAGACTAGGACTATGACGAAAGTCAGCAGCGTGAACAGTGCCAGGTTCTCGAATGCTCACTTTGGAAAGAATGTTTCTTTAGCTTGTACGATCCTTCAAACTTGTCCTCCCTTTGCTGAGTCTTCACCTTCTCTCCATCGAATCCGTTGGTCGCCTTGATATCTTCATGCCAGATCTCATAGACCTTGACGGTCTCATTTAGGCTGACGGCAGGACCAAAGAGGATCGGCACAGTAAACTCCTCGCTAGCATGGCGATTCAAGAGGGCAACACGGATCTCCTGGCCGCCCTGAGGAGTTGAGGCTGCAACCGCACTGACATCAACGTATTTGGTGAGTTTCGCCGAGCTCGGTGTGTGAAGTGTAAGGTCCTTCACAAATTCGGGCTTGGTGGGTCCTGTGTACACGAGGTCTTGGGACGGGGTGGATACGTGAACATTGAGCGATGATCCTCGCATCAGGTTTGAGAAGAGATGAAGAGGATAATAGGTGGTTTGGCGGAAGAGTCCTTCTGGAGAGGTGATGATTGGCGAAATGACATTGACCGACCTGTCGAATGTTAGGAAGCAATCATACACAAAACGTATTCGACTTACTGGGCGATGCACGCAATCTTGACAATATCAGCGGTCCGTACAAAGACGTTCAGCCAGGCGGCAACAGCTGCATGCAAATATTAGCATCTAAGGCCAAGGAGCGGCACAGGAATACAACCTAGGGCATCCGAAAGGTCGTAATGCTCTTCCGCTCCCTTCTCACCCGGAGCACGGATGGGGTCCCTTGAAACACGTCGATGGGGGAGAAGTGGTACATTTTATGAAGACGCACCATACGTTCCATTCGTCGAAACACCTGTTAAATTCATTTAGCCACGGAACAACCCTCTCGGCCATGACTTACACGGTCAGTTCCTTTGATAAATTATTCTCTATCTTCGCGAGGTCTATGAGTGATCGTGATATTTCGATGGCCTTCTCCGCTGCGGCGGCTATGAGATAGACCCATTAGCTATCGAGCATCTTCAGGATGGTTGGAGACAACGAACGGCCCATAACGTTCACTTCATGTTTCCCTTGGCTTACGGTATAAACTACGGAGAAGTCAGCTGCTGAAATGGTCTATCATCAACAGGAATTACGGTGTATGGAGTGGAAGTCAACCACAGGTGCTAACTTCTTGAGAGTAACGCGGTCCCAGTCTGTGCATCCAGTTTCTAAAGTAAAGGTCAATTTGCCGTACATAAGTATTGTGATGTGCAAATCGCACCTCCACACGAGATGAGCTTGATGCTGGGGTCCAAAAGGCGGAGGGCCTTTGCCCATTGGAAAGCTTTCTTTGCGTAGTCCTGCGATTCCATCTGGCCGACTAGAAGACGTCTGTGAGCGAGCACATCCCCATGGCGGCTCCAGGAGACATACCTTGCCAAGGTCCCCATACCTCGTTGCCTGAGGGGTGATCAGCGACACAGCCAGTACAGTCTTACAGGATGGCTGACCAAGAGCCCAGTACTAAGAGCAGCGGGGCATTCGTAAGATCATATGTACGATGGCATCGGATGGCAGGGATGGCTGATGGCTGACCTTGACATTATAAGGCGCCTCGTGCCCATTCTTACGACGCAGATTGGCAAAGTAGGTGTTGGCAGAGCTAGGAGGTGTTAGTTTCTAACAAGGAGCTGGGTGGCATGACAACATACCTGTTGCAGTATTCTAGCCAAGCTAACGCGTCTTCAAGGGTGCCTGTTCCCATGTTGAGGCAGATAAAGGGTTCCACGTCCATCTCACGACACCATTGAATGAATTCATCTAGAAGCCTTTAGCGGTATTAAGAAGTCAAGCGCAAAAACTAACATACCAGTTCCAAAATGATTGCTTTCCTCAGTCAGCCAAGCAAGCTCGGGACGCCGCGGCCGCAGCTCCCTGGGGCCAATGCCATCTAAATTGTGTGAAACACAACTTTGAGCGTCGCGTTCTAGTCAATGGAGCACACAAGGCCGACCTTGCCAGCGGTAGCTACTAACAAAATTCCTGCCAGAGGACAGGTAATGAGCGACATTGAGTGGGGGATCATGCCTTCACTCACCCGCCAGGGTAGCGAACCAAAGGCATCTTAAGCTCTTTGAGCACCTCCATCACATCCTTTCGGAAGCCAGTGTTGACATCCGAAAGGCCATTCTTGTTCTCTGGGTCGTAGAGGCCACCGTAGATACATCTCCCCATGTGCTCAGTAAATCCAGAGTAAATGCGGGGATCGACTTCATCGATGACACGGGCAGGATCGATGTGGATGGAAGGCGAAGGGAGAGGCATCGTGTTGGTCCGCACGGTAGTAGGCGACTTGCAAAGAGCAGGGAACTTCTTGAAGGGTTGGCGATATATCTCATCTCTTCGCGGCGACCGGCTCCTCACCGGTTCCAAGTGAAATGTGATCACAAGGAACGTCAAACATATGGAAGGTGACGGTGCTAACGGTCCGCCAGGCCGTTCGGCTGCTGTCATGCAGAGTGTCTTCGCGCTCGCGGATCGCGGATCGAGATCGGGTTCGCGTACAAATGTTAAAATTAGCATACGGGCCTGCTTGGTATGGGGTAAGGGTAGGTGGGTACTTCGACTTCTACAGCTTGCGGGCTCCTGGTCCCTGTGCGAGAGCCTCGATATCACCTTTGGAGGTTTCTGCATCCTCCTTGCTAGGCATGTCGAAGTTGAAACGAGTCTTGCCCCCATAGCTCCATTTTCCATAAATGTTACTATTCAGCATCAGTGAGCCAGGATGGACAATCAGGAAGGCGAGAGGGCTTACTCGAAAACAGCCATCGTGGTCCATTTGCGGTTCTCAGCCTCAGGGAAAACGAGTGAGCGATCACTATAGAAGACTTCGTCGTCGACTTCATCAGACTTTCGAGGCAAGCAGTGCATGAAGACCCAGTTGGGAGCAGCATCCTTCAGCATGTCCATAGTGACCTGGTAACCTTCAAAGGCTTTGAGACGTTCAGCCTTTTCGGCTTCTTGGCCCATTGAGATCCTGAGATAGAAGATGAATACTGGGACGGAGAGGAGAAGAAAGACGCGTCGTACCAAGTATCAGTGACAATAACGTCAGCACCCTTCACGGCCGCCTTAGGGTCCTCGGTCCATTCGATCCCCTTGTCGCACCCAAGCTCCTCCACTCGTTTCCAAACTTCGGGAGGCGCCCGGTATTGGGGTGGACTGGCAACCCGCAGTGTGTGTCCGAGTCGAGGGTAGGTGACCAGCATGTCGTGGAGAACGTTGGCAGAGTCTCCGACATACGCCACAGTCAAAGGCCGCAAGGACGGCAAGCTGGTCATTTTCTTGGGTGCCTCCTTGCCTTCCAGAAGATGTGCGTGTTCATGGAGAGTAAGGAGGTCTGCCAATATTTGCGTTGGATGCCAAAGTGATGAAAGAGCATTGATAACTGGCACTGGTGAGTGTTTCGCAAGTTCCTGAGGGACTGTGAGCTTCATACTCGTCATGACCATTACTTTGCACACACCTCGATTTCGGAATGGTCACCAACACGAGCAAAGATGCCCTGGCACATGCTTCCGATGACTTGTGCCGAGTCGCGAACGGTTTCGTTGACACCCAGTTGTATATCCTCCCGTCCCAGGAACAGAGCACGTCCACCCAGCAAGGCCGTGGCGGTTTCAGATGCCACACGTGTGCGCGTGCTCCGCTTAGAGAACAGCAACGCAATGGTTTTGTTGAACAGAGACTGTGAAGGCAGCCTCAATTTCTTCACTGAATCTGCCTGCATAGACCCCTGGGGAAGCAGCCAGGGTTTTGACATAGTTTTGAGTTTGTACGAGTGTTTCAGTGTCGCCTGAATCTCTGGCACTGACATGTCTGCCAGAGTCATGAGATGCTTCAGCTGAAGAGCCGCTACTTTGGCAGACATTTTGTAGACCTCAGAGGTATCCTGAAACCGCGACAGTTGAGAGGGAAGAGGTCAGATACAAGACAGCGCGTTGAATCAATGCGGGAATGCCTAGCTTTGGCCATGTTTTCGGCCGAAACCAACGTCCCCCGAGTCGGGCGGAACTCATTCGCGATCTGCGTGCAGGGCACTTCGTTCTTGTTGGGGGATGGGGAAAGACTCCGAAAGAGGACCTGACGTTTCCATTTAGTTCAAGTACTGCGGCAGGGAGCCTTGGCTTACAGTGAGCCTTGTATGCCAGGCGGTAACTCGAATTCCGAAAGGTGCATATAGACCAATCCAAATCAGTGACTAGGAGTGCAGCAACAGCCTTCCTTAGGGGTTCATGAGCGCATTTCCCTTTTACTTACTGATTATGCATGGCTATTGAAGTATGCTGAAGCCTTGGAGATGACGATGAGGAAACCAGAGCGGCAAATTGTATCGCTCTATCTTCGGCAGTTTTATCTTCCACTTGGCCAGAGCGCGCCCACTTATAAGACACCAACTATCACTTTAAGTCTTCCTTCTATCACTTATACTTAGCTAACGGTACGTCGATCTGACGTCAGGCACCCTAAATCTCTCGCTGGCTATGATGCCGAATAGGCGTTGATGGAACCCAACGACAAAGATCATGAACCTTCTGATCATGTCATAGCCATTACTCACCTTCTTTTCTTTCCTGACCTCTCCGAGAACTCGAGGCTTACAGGCCGCACAGTCATTGAAACGAACCCCTTTTCCCCTTCCCAAGGAACCAGGAACTCTGTTTTTGCACCCCAGTTGTCGTCTCGGTCTCGGTCTCGATCTCGGCGCGATCCACCTGCCATACACTTTCCAATACAGCCGCTTCATGTCTTCTGTTCCTACCAGGGGTTTGGCGGAATACAGCGTGCTTCACTGTTCTCCCTATGCGCAATAGTTCACTAGCGATAGCCACCCCAATTCCTAGTTGATACCAATTTGATCAGCCTCGTTTCTTTACGATCTTCTTTCTAGTTATGAAATACTGTTGAAGGGGCCAACAAACTCCAAGCTGCGCTAGAATGTATTCCTATTCGATATTACAATACATACTTACTGAGTATTCAAGATAGGCGAAGGGAGATCTAAGACCCATATAACTGGATCGGGCTTCCCTTCTTAGTCAGTGCTTCATTAGCTTTCAAGATTCCCTACTCATCTCGAACTTCGTGAGATGGCCACCTACCATGCCCCATGGCCCTCGTTTACCTCTGTCCTCCTGTCACCTTCTGCGCAACGACTACGAGTAGGAGTCCCAACGACAGCTGGTGATTCTCCTCAATGTGATTTCATGGTTAGTGTCCAGCTCTTCTCGCGCGAGGCCAACACTCTGACAATGTTCCACCTTCCATAGAAGACGGTTGACCATCGCTTTGATACAATTGACGACGAAACCGAATCAATGTACTGGAGTGAGGACTCGGATGGTGAAGCCGCTCAGGCAAGCAACTCTTTTTTATGACTCCTAGCACGCGCACCCTGACCCGTTCGACTATGCAGCAGCGGATCTTCATCTCAGAGCCCTTCAGGGATGACAGCGAGGATGGGTCTATAAGCCTTCCAACAACCACAGCGCAGAGAGTCACGACAGTATGCGGAACAACTGGTGTGCATGCTCAACTCCCAGACGCCTCTAGCAACGTTTTGCGAAAGTCACCTATGGGGCCTCACACGAGGCCCATCGCTCCTGGCTCGTTCCTGAAGGTGGGCATTCCATTTGATATCGATGGCAGCAGTTTGGTATCTGACGCTGTAATTCCCCAGGCCATACATCGGGCACTCTTGGCAAGACTCTCGTTCAGGTCAAAGTTATCGTCTTGACGGTATCCCGAGAACCCAGAAATCGAGAGCTCCAAGCCGTCAGCAAGAACTTCGCGGACGGTTAGCAGTGCCATTACATTCCGACGTTGTCCCGACCCTGTCCTTCCGCACCTATGCCTCACACCTAAGCCGTTCCTATGTCTATGCATATGCCATCGCCCCACTAACCATATGCGTTTCGTCCCTCCTTCTCCCTCACCCTAGATCGGATTGAATGCGCTGCGCGCATACTAGAGATTGTGTAGCCGATTAAGTGTTAGATTCGTATACTTTACAAACACGTTGCGTATCCGGTACTGTACCGTCCCTTCGCAACCCCCAGAAGCCCAGCCTTGCGGCATCTCTTGGCTGGGCCACTATCCCCATGTCCTTGCGCTCTTCTTCCAACCTCGTTCCTCGAATTCTTGTGGGTTATAAGCCTGGTCCACGGTGGGTACCGAAGCCGAGCCCAGGAAGTCCGTATCGGTAAGTGTTGTGGGGGTCAAGCATTCCTCCAATGTTGAAGTATACTTGGTCGTGTTGTCGGACGGCCGTGTCGAGCTGAAGCCATGAGTACGTTTGGTGGATTTAGATTCCCGGAACCTCATCGTGGACATTGGTGGGCTGGAGAAGTCGTGTGCCGACCGGGCAGAGCTTCGCATTCGGAGGACCATCCGGGTAGCTACTGTTGCGTGGAGAATTCGTTGAGGCCTAAATCAAGAAGATGTCAACATCGATGGGTGTGTTGAGGCGGGTAGAGGGCAACCGACATGGCTAGAATATACTTGTACTCCACTGGAGCTTCCAATGACATTACAAAGTTGGCGATGGTGATACCTAGCCGAAGCGTTTCAGTTCGAAGGCATCCACAGTCGGGGTTGGGAATACGCACTGGACATCAAGAGGAAGTAATACACTCCATCCCTGCATAACAACTGGATCAGAGGGCCCCTTGATTCACTAAAGTTGGTGAGAACGAAGTAGAAGCTTAGAGTGGTTATTGCTAAATATAATGGTCAGATAGTCCGAATGAATAGAGTAGAGGCGTGTGACTCACTGAGTTGATTGATGAATACGAGGGCAAAAATGGCCGAGAGGTGGTTTTGCTTGTATGCGTAAGGAATGCAGGGGAGTTGACTGGTAGCCGGGAAGGGGGGTGTAACTGCCAAAGCGGAGCGGTTAGCCGGAGGACGAGTCAAAGCCAGGTGGGAGGTCAGACACACAAGAGAGGGATTGGACGTAGTACAAGGCCAGGGCAATGCATGTGGATTGCACAATCTGGAAAAGTGAGGATTAGATAGGCAACAAGAGTGGGAGGCGAATAGCACTTGCAGCATAGTGAACCATGAGATAACGACGTACGACTGTACTCTGCTTGGATAGAGCATGGGCTCTCATGAACATAAGGCCTTCAGCAATGCAGGTCGCCGACACGCATAAGACTAGGTGATGCCAGGATCGGTTATCAAGCCTGTGGTCGGTGTAGCGAGGATCGTACCGTTTGACGTTCCAAAGATGCCATGACATGCTCCTGGTGAAAGTCCGCGTACTTCATTAACTGCAAGGCTGATCAGACATCTGCGAGTGTATACTGAGTAGGGTCTCACTCACAGACAATGGTGAGAGGCAAGTCTACAAAAGGCAGATAGCGAGTGACGTAGAAGAGAATCTTCACCAGGCTCCAATGGCTTCCCCACATGTGGGCTACCTTCCAGCTTTCGCATCAGCTTCATTCTAAAGCTAACTCTGAGGGATTAAAGCACCTCTTCGGGGAAGGTCTGAATGTAGTCGACGGCGACGTATACCAGCATGCTAACTGCCAGACTCCTCAACCCAAGAACGACATTCTTCAGGAATGAGACGCACCATTGACATACTATATGGACCATTGGGTTAATGGGCCGTCGAACAACAGTGACAACAATCGCACCACGCACCTTGAGGTGCTGGACTCGGGTCATCGAACCCACCCAATCCCATTTAGCGCCACCATTGGACATGATCCTCAGGGAGAGGATTCTGTAGTGAGAGCCAGAGCAGATTCGAATATGGCGTCAAATGAGGAAGCGAGAGAGTAGGAGGTTTTGGTCCAGAAAGAGAGCATTAGCCCCAGTGGGTAAAGAAGGAAAATCCTAGACATCCATCATGATGCATTGTGCCCGCTGCCCATGCGAATTGGAATGGGTCGGCTGATGTACGGATCTGGACCCCATGATCCCTGGCGCGACTGCGGCTTCTGCGCCTATCGGGCTCGTCCTGCATTCAATACGAGAAGCACCTCAGGTATCAGCCCTGGCAGCCCGCAGAGCGGGAGAAGACAGTGATCTTTCTTTTATTGGGGGGTCCATGATAAGTTCCAACCTGGATATCGGATATCAGTGGCTCCAGCTCTGCACATGCTGTCGGGGCCCGACTGGGAGTTTGAATAGATACCCGCTCCCAGAGTCTAAAGCTCGGTCAGGGCCAAGAGATAATAAATCATCAGCTCTGTTGACAGCCTTTTCGAATGGTCCCACTCACTGATAACGCAGACAGCTTCCAGCGTCTCAGGTCTCGAGAGATAACGAGTTCCACGGCCCCCGTTCAACGAGGCAAACTAGTTTATCTAGGAAGACAGAAGCCTCTGATGTTGGCGGAGATGACGATTGGCGATGATCGCGACGCGCGACGACGCGTCCAACGACTTGATCTCCAACGACCACCATGGCCAGGGCTCTTCGACCTCGCAAAGGCAAGCAAAACTATGCTCAGCTGCTATCACTTCCCGAGGATAACGCTGGGCCATCCGGCTCCATTGAGCTCGAAGACCCTGACAGTGGCAGCGACTTTGCTCCAGAAAAAGGCGGCCAAGGCGTTGCCGACGATGACGACGAGGAGCTCGAGGAAGATGAGCTGGCGATGGACGAGGACATTGTTGAGCCAGAGGTCAAGTCTATCGACACCAAAGGAAAAGGAAAAGCGAAGGTTGAGAAGAAAAAGTCAGCAATCAAGGCTGTCTCCGTTGGGCCCGCGAGCAGTGCCCGACGGCAGATGCATACACTGCCAACCCCGAGCGTACACCACCGGCATCGAGCAACGCCCTTGTTCCAGCAGCAAGGCCGAGTCCAACGCCTGACTCGGCCACCCGTGCTATTCGGCTCTCCCCAGGTCGTACTCACCAACAACTTCACGCACAGTGGTCAGATCTCCGACCGCGTGAGCCGTGCCTGGGGTTATAACGTCGGACCGGGACCTCTGTGGCAGCTCGCCGAGGACAGGCGGTGGTTCAAAGAATCGCCTTTGTCGGGCGATGGTTTCGAGGAGGAAGCCAAGCGACGACCAAGGGTCTATCTTGGGCTCCCAGTCATGGCAGGATGGGACATCCTTGACGTAAAGTCGGTATTCGGCGTCTTGGTTCGATGCTCAAACGACTGACGCCGATGCTTAGGGATGGAACAGCGTACCTGCCAACGGCAAACGAGGCTAACGAGGATGGTAGCCTCGAGCCAGCACCTCCAGTACCGTGCCACTTTGGTTCTGTCAAGTCGCAAGTCCGGCGGGATGTCAGAGCGTTGGAAGCTTTTTCGCTGTGTAAGCCCTTTGTAAATCTTCTTCATCCAGTGCTGAACGGGAATTAGCAGAATACGTCCCACACAGCACGTCTCATGTCCTTAACGCTGGAGCCCCGGTTTGGGCTTTAGACTGGTGCCCTATCCATGTTGAAGACCGTGCAGGTAAGTGGATTGATGTGCACCGTGACACAAAGCTAAACTCTTGACACAGTCCGATCGTTCAAACAGTACCTTGCCGTCGCCCCCTTCCCGAACAGTTCTCACTCCCCGGAAATCGGTGTCAAGGCGCAGCGGCCATCACCAGCGTGCATACAGATATGGTCTCTAAGCCCCTCCAAGGCCGTCCCGAAAGGTCAGGCCAGTGCTCAGAAGGACTTTGGGCAGATGACATGCGAGATGATCCTCTGCATAGACAGCGGACCAGCGTTTGATTTAAAGTGGTGCCCTCTTCCGTCGCACGATCCCAAGCAAGCGGATAGGAAACTCAAGAAGCTAGGCTTACTTGGAGGGACGTTTGAGGATGGTTCGTTCTGCGTGTATGTCGTTCCGGATCCGGAAGACATTACGACACGGGAGGAAGGCCCGTGTTTGATCAGGATAGATCCTCTCCTGCGCGTAGAGCTTCCAGAGGCTGCTTGCTGGTCATTCGACTGGGCTAATAGCCAGCGAGTGGCGATCGGTACAACAAATGGTTGGTCCGAGTTAAACCCTCCTAGAGCCGTACTGACGAACCCACTTAGGCGCCATTGTAGTCTATGACATTGGACGCGTCCTGTCGACCTGGAATGATCCCAGTGAGTTTTCTGGCCCTTGTCTCATCAGCTCCTTATGCCCTCTTGCCTCAGACGCTGCTACGATTACCAATCTTCGGCCCACACACTACTTCACCATTCACCAGTCCGCAGTACGGGCGCTGGCATGGATTCAAGCACCACCTTTCTATGCGTCCGGGGAACAGAACCTACACGAAGATCCCACTATCATTGCAAGCGGAGGCTACGATGGTGTTGAATGTCTCACCGATGTACGTGAAGGTCGAGGGTCTATCATGAATCGTACACGAGGTGGGTGCAAGCTTCTCGTCTACGCGCCCGTTGTGTACTCACATGTTGGCAGATGTGATCAATACACTCACCTTTTCACCATTCGCTGCTGGCCCGATCACCATGGACCATGAAAACACGGTGAAGTCGTACGCTGCCTCGCCCAGTATGCTCGGAAGAGGGCATACCCTACTTGAACCGCTTGGCCCTGTTTGGGATATACACGCTTCCGAGTACCACCCTCAGCTTGCTGTTGCAGCCGCTGATGGAACATGCTCCACCACGAATACCTTGCGTTCGCCTCGACGCGGTGGGACTGTCGTATGTCTGCCCCTTCTGCCTGCCATCAAACAATCACTGAACCCTTTCATCAGCCCTTCTTCGTGCACAGGATCTACCAGATGGACTACAGCCGGAAAGAGAATCAATACAGGATGCTCGACTGCTTCCTCCCCGAGGTATAACATACCCACCATTGATCAGTCGCCTGAGTCTGAGACGCCATTTAGGAAGTCCCTGATGCCCGCTCGGCAGTCAAAAACACCAAGAAAAACGACGCGCCCCTCCCCCAAAACACGGGTGCTTGGTCTAAGAATGTCAGCATCCACCGTGTCAGATGGAACAACGGGAATGGTCCTGCGGCCAGCTGCCTCCTGGCATCTGCGACAGCCTCAGGGCTCTGTCGAGTTGATGTTTTGTGGGGGAGGTGGATCAAGGACAAAATGCCCTATGGTGGGATCGAGCAGATCAGGATGGAGAACGGGGACGCAATGGACGTGGACAGCGATTTGTCGGACATGGAATCGCTTGAGGATGCGGCATAATCCTTGTCGGTAACCCTGGCGGGTACCTGCCTTCAAAGCACCCGCTGTTCGGCACAAATCAACGCAACCATGCTCGCACCACATCATGAATAAATCTGCTTCCACTCCTCCATTGTTCTGTCAACCAAGCCGCATTGTCCACCCCATCCGAGGAACCCTCCATTTGACCGCGGCCGCCTCTAGCCCGATTAGGCAACACCGACGCTCCACATAACACCGGCTTCTGATGGAGAGACGGCGGCTGGGGCGGCAACGCTCCCACGCCGCCTCTCTGACTCGGGCGCTTACGATCAATTGGGCATTCATCGCGCTCAAATGAGGAAAGAACCACAGCAACGTGGCCTCTCAAAGCGCTTCTTTCTCCCAGATGCTTGCGACGACCTCTCATACAAACGCACAGTGACTCATTGGGCGGTATGGTGGCGTTTCTAGTTCGGCGCAACTTCCGAAAGATGCCTACGGTTTCTCTCGTCTTGGGGCAGTTTCCGCCAGTGTAACCTATTCAACTGTCATCAAAAAAAATCTTCTTCTCGCTGCTAACGTACGCTTTCTCGAAGACGCATGCAAATTTTGGGAGGAACAATGCAGAAGTCGCTTGAGCGAGGAATGTGGATCATAACTGGATTTGGGAGAACAATGAGGATTTGACTCGACCTTCCGGTGAGTACGTTATGAGCATCTGTGGCATGCCAATTAACATCTCACCATCAGGGATCAGGGACTGCTACTTCGTCCGCAGGCCTCCTGCAAATGACACAAATGGGCGTTGCATTGCGTTATGATTCATGATTTCGGACTTTAGAGCTAGGCCAGAGGCTCGTGCGTCCTTGGGGCGCATAATTGGTGGCGTTAGCGGAACACGCGCCGTGCTCGAAGAGGAGGTGTGTGTATATATAGGGTTTGGGGACTTTCTGACGGTCTTGCTATTTTCCCTCTGTCGGGGTTCACACATTCTCTCCCACTCATTAAGCGGACTGTTTCCCATCGTATTTAAGGGATCCCTCAGAACTCCCTGTTGCCTGCTGTCCGTGAACTCGTCATCGGTCACTCTCGTTTGAGCTCTCTCTCTCTCCCTCCGCCACCTTTTTATTGCTATCTATCGTCTCCCCTGAATGTCTGAGCTTCGCATCGTTCCTCGCAAATACTTCCCTTCAATCGATCTCGTTCTGTCTGGGCCTCTACGGGTACCCGTGACCACCGTTCCCTCGCCTGCTGTACCGCTCAAAAGACTGCATTCACCCAACCCCTTTCAAGCAACTGACTTCATGGTGAGCTACCCTCCCCTTCTTGGTCTCCAAACCGCTTCTGACCGAGTTCGTCTGTAGAAAACCATTGATACTCGCTTCTCAAGCAGGAGTCTCATAGGTTCGGCTCTGCCAACAGTGAGTCGCGTCCTTTGCTTCTGTTCCCATCCCAGTCCCTAACGTTTCGTCTTGCAGATGGTTCTCAAGCACCGTCGATCATCCAGTGCAAACACATTTGACAGTCAGGCGTATTACGCTGATTCCTCAGATATTGAAACGATTTGCGACGAGCTGAACGAGCAGGAGTCTGGTCCTTCTGCGTGGTCCGCCGATGTCCGCATGGGTGCTGACGAGGAGCTGGAATGGCAGGACGAGGACGGTGAAGAAGAACTTTTCCAAGTCGACGAAGAATGGTGGGGAGACGTAGAAGACGAACTCGATGAGGAGGATGGGAGGTCATCGTCGTACAATGGTTCAGAAACAGACTCAGACACTGTCGTCGAAGACTCCACGCCGTCCCCCTCCCACAATTTGACTTTTGTCCAGGTGAGCAAATGATCTGGGCTTCATTCCTTTCCTCGGTTTCTCACCCACTTTCTCTTCACAGCGCCTCCTGTGGAGAATAACAAAACGCTCTGGTCCTTGCCCATGCAAAACTTGCAGCCCCTCGAAGCTCGCCAATTCATCCTCGACCTCAAAAATTAGCCTCGTACAGGCAAAACAGCTTGCTCCAACGCAACAGAAAAACGTCCGCAACTTCTGGAACCTCAAATAACTCCGATATACTCTGGCTTCCCTTCTGCCTCATGCTTTCTTTGCTCTCACTCACTGTCCAATTTCTCACACGCATCACATTCGCACTGTCCTTCACCAAGCAACTCACCCAACGTCATTCCTTAGCATAACTTCGTTTTTCAAGCACCTAATCGTTCTTATTATTCTTGCCTAGATGTATTATAGATCCTCGGAGCACCTTTCATACCCTTAACCCCTCTCTCGTCGTACATAACCAATCACCGCACCCACTTGTATATCTTGTCGTAATCTTGCATTTACCCGCGTCTTCTGCTCAAATGGAAACACATTTCGATTTGACTTGCGATGTGAAACTGAAGACCGTAGTGACATACCTTCACCCTACACGCCGCAAAGCATCATGGAGTTTGAGCCAATTCTATGATTCGAGGCCTAGATAGACCTCCACTGAGCCGCTCTTCCTGTCAGGACCCGGATCATCAGTGGCCTACGTCGCGAAGGCGCAACGAGGCATAGCATATTGCAAACACGCGGCGCGCCTAATGTTGGTTTGTCTCTCTTCGGTTTTGACTTCATTGGAGAAGAGGTCCTGAATCCATCCCGTTTTGTCATGTCTCGAGTAGCTCATCGTTTGAGGTCCATTGACGGAAGGCTCACAGACGGGTTATGGTAATAGAGCGAATGAGTGCCTCATGCAATGGAATTAGAAACCCCACAAGAATACGAAGTCGGGTAAATTAGAAAGTCTCTTTGCAACGCGTCTCGAGTCACTCGACATGAGGCAAGGATTCTCTCACCGAGAATGCCTTCGGTATGAATGCGGACTTAGGGAGGCGTTTCAGCTAAATGGAAGCGTTACTCACGCAGAGCATCATTCAAGGTCGACCTCAAGGCTGGTGAATTTCGGGCGCTGGATTTCCTTGACCTCTTACCCCTTTTTCCTCACTAATGAGCGCGTTTCGTGCGGAAACACTGCAGCCGTACATTCGGATCAACCATCAGTCCGATCATCGGTACAGTTTGCCAGCGTCGCGCACGACGCGCCGAACGTTGTGCTCATTGTTCGTTATGTCTCTCCTCAACGTCGTCCGCAGGAGCTCGCTGGTCACGGCTGTATATTGTCGGTACTCGTCCACTGCAGCGTCTGCGGCAAAGCCCAAGGTTGAGGCTGGTGCAAGCAAGAAAGCAGCAGGTATGTCATGGCGTTGGCTACCCAGAGGTATTGTCGAGTTTTTGACGGTGCTCAGCAGTACCAGAGTCATCATGTCCGCCAGAGACACTGCTAAAGGGTCTTAATTACCTCAAAGGTCAGCCCCCAGTGCTGGCCATGGCGGACGACCAATATCCAGACTGGCTTTGGACAATCTTGCAGCCCAAGGAATACCCCGATGATGGACCTGGGGGCAAGCTGGAACGCGTCCAGAGGAAGAAGGAGCGTCAACAGGCGTTGAAGGACAGGAATTTCATGTCAACACAGTGATATGTGCCCTTCGGTGAGTAGAAACAGCTCTTGGTCTTTAGCGTAATTTGACATCCTCTCAGCCTTTTGTAGACTAGAGCATATCTAATTCATGCCAATTCCTATTCATTTTCATCCCCATTACATCGCAAAAGTTGTGCGATAGGGTCTCTGTGCTAATTCCTCGCTTGACGTTTGACGCTGGTCGGTTTTGACTGTGATATTACGCCTAGGTAAAGGTCTCTCCAGCTTGCATTGAACCACGCGGTAGCGTTTGACCAGATGGCCCAACCCCCGTATTGAACCCAATGTTATGAACCGTTGGGTTGCTACTGGTGGGGGATGTGGAGTTTGCGAAGATACCAAGCACCCGCGCCTCGACGATGCTTTGAGCCTCTTTTGGGAGGTGCTTCGAGTTACTTGTGGAACTGCTGGTTACAATTGGTCCAATGATCATGCCGGCAGATGAACACAGGCTTTGTGAAGACGAGGGCACTCGGTAACTTGCAGGCCATCAGCTTTCGTCCGCTTCATACGGGCCGCCGAGCAATTGCTGAACAGACGCCTCAGTCCTTTGCCGTTCATTAGCGCTGACCACAGTCAACCGGTAATCAGACCTCTGGTCTTATTGCCATTGGGCTTCCGTACAAGCGCTTGCTTTGCACTGGCGTACCCGGGTCTGTATTTTGTTCAGTGTGTTTTCATGTGCTCACCACTTATCTTCTGGCACAGGAATGTATAGCTTCCCGGCTACAAACTGCCAATGTAGGCCGAGCAGAGCGGTTCAGTGTGGAAGCAGCGAAGGTGAGCTAATAACTGATCGAAATCTACCAACTTCCCCTGAAATTTTCTAGATGCGGGAGCTTCCCGAGGCCCAACTTTCCTTGCTTCAGTACTTACAATGGAGGGGACGATCCGCACACTATCGTGCAAATGAACGAATGGGCTTTCGTGAAACATTCGATGGATATCTACCTTTTGAACCCCACGCAACAACCACAGACTGAGGCCGACCATTTTGGAACGCACATCTAACACAAAGAGGGATTGCAGTCCTCGTTCTACCGTAATACCGTGCTTGCCCTTTCAGGCGCCGCACTACCCAGGGAGCATGGGGACAGCACCGATTGTGCAGGGCCTTTCTAATCCTGCATGCCTTCCGCAGAGGAGTGGCGATAGCGGTTCCCTGCACCGATCTGGCGTGATTCTTTCTGCTGATAAACTGTAGCCCTTACCCTTTGACCTGCCTCGAATGCGGCACAATCGCCCTGGCCCAGATGCATATCTTTCCACCATCTCAATGAAGGCACGGTATGGTCACGGCTCAAAATATCCAAGGCAAGCGTGGTAATGACATGAATCTTTTGACCGGAACACGCTACTCACTTATGCAAAATGCAGGGGACCACAGTGCTGGGTGTCTGGTATGGCTGTTTAGTATGTTTATAAGACGAGGGATAGATCCATCCTGCATCGTGTTTGGTTTGGGTCCCATGATAGATGGCTGCTCAACATAACTTGCAAACTCTCGTCGTCAGCTGGTGCAATTTCTTCGTGAGTACTGTAAACCTTTTGACAAATGCTCTTCCTAACACTTGCATCACAGGCCATTGAAGGTAGGCATTTTCACCCATGACCTGCTCCACAACCATCTGACGCAAGGACCTCCCCCAGGGGCCAGTGCAACATTCCTGGTAACTGACATCCTTGTCCCCTGCAAGCATTGAGTGCTTAGACCAATCCCAGGTGGTCGAATACTTCCAAACGCTGCCATTGGAGGTGGGCCTATTCCCTAGTTTTGTGAAAATCCGTTGTTACTGACTATTCTCCAGGTCGGTCTCATCTGGCCAGATCAATGGAGCCTTATGAAGAGCCTGTTCATCCTCAATCGGTATGGAGTGCTCGTGGCCACTCTCTTTGCATACATTTGTGAGGTTCCCGCAGCAGTTGATTCTCGCTTAATTCAATAGTACTGACTCAAGCAGTGGAAGCGACTACGAAATCGACTTCATTTAGGGTACGTTGCCCTTCGTTAAACTTGTACTCCTCATCACCATCATCCTAGCTGTGCAGAATCGGCGTGTTTGCTCAAGGCGGTGGGTGAGCCTTGTTTCAAAAAGGAGTTAGCCAGCTTATAATGTTCAAACCAGTGGTAGTCTCTTTTAACCTTGGCGTGTCGGAAAGTAATTACTCCATGACCATCAAACCCCTTCGCTGTCAACCTCTGACTTTTCAACCTACTTCGGCAGCCCTCCTCTTCATGCGAGTGTATGCGCTTTCGGGATCAAACCGCTACATGGGGGCCTTTCTGGCCATTCTCTGGACGGTTAGTGAGGGCAGTTTGTTTCCAGTCGTATCTGACAAATGACAAACGGGTCCCATCTAAGGGCATCTTTTGCGGCTTGATGGTCAATGTCTACCAAACGACGAAGGTTCTTGAATGTAGGTGCTTGACGCAATGTTTCCTTTAACTGCGCGACTCACACGAATTTCCAAGTCCTGGAGTTCCCCTTTCGCGACCATGCGTGTCTGGCCAAACCCGTGGCAAGCCAGTTGTGTCTTGGCCTTCCGTTCTTCCTGATCTTGGCCGAGCAAGCAGGTAGGTAAGACTCTTCAAAGTGCGCCAACTTTACTCATTGTATGTCCTTGATTTAGTCGTCATGGTGTTGTGCATCTACTACGGCTTGAATAAACACTGGTCAGCATATAGTCGCCTCATTCGTACCTTCTCTCGAGATGGCACGTATTATTTCATTGCCATTTCGCGTGCGCTATTTCTCCTTCAAGTCGACTCTCAGATAACGGCTGAACCTTGCCCTACAACAGTCATGTCTGTTGCCAATGTCGCTTTCAACCTCACCTTTCCTGTAAGTCAAGCTTTCGCCTGGTGACTTGTTTCGACCTTAAGCTTACGCAAATTTGGCAGGGAAAGTTTCAGCACTACTTCGGACCGTTCGTAGCTCTCTAATCTCACGACGCTCGTGCTAGACTGATCGTCGTTGAGCAGCCCACAAGGCGTTGTTCAAAGTGCATTGGCATCAAGATTGGTCCTTCATCTGCGCCAGAGAGCAAACGATCCCCCCGTTGTTGATACCATCTTACTGAAACCATTATCCAACGGTGCTCCGGCTGTTCCCCATGGGGTCAGTGACAAGACGCGGCGCTGATGGCAAAGAGACTCGTGCACAGGGATACGAATACTGGTCATGGTCTCAACTAACCACTGACAACAGCCAGGTGGCTCATGGGTGGCTGTGCGCAAAGCTATTGACATGGACCCGGGGGGTTCTACTCGCTTTACTTGCCAACTGTGACTTCCACTGGTCATATGTTGTACATATGAGCCTACCGAGCTACTCTAAAGTACTGTACCCTCTCCTCGAGCCTCATCCGCACCCATGTATGGCTCAGATCCTTAGACGGGCGTGAGATACCTATCAAAGATACCTTGAGGCACATTGACAAGTCTATAATGAGAGTGCACCCCGCTGTCCCCCCTTGCGTGCCGAGGAGGCCGTACCTTACCCTCGTTCTTCAAACCAGGATGGTCTGACATGGGCACTGAAGGCGCCGAGTATCTAGCTGCTATGTTTCCTCGAGTTATCCGGCAATTCAGCACAAGCAAAACAGTAGGTTGAATCTTGCCTGGCTTTTGGTTGCACTCAACGCACATCTTTCAATCTCTCAGATCAGCCAACCTTTTCCCCTGGCGTCGATAGCGTCATCATCAACGATGGGAACTTCACTCAGGCTGGACGGGATGTTGTAAACATATTCGCGATCAATAACTTCAACAGTTCTGCACTTCGTCCTGACGGTAAGTGTTTCCGATATACTGGTATACCATTGCTTGACTGAAGGACCTCCACAGCTCCCATTCTTCGAGAGTTTCTTAACTGACTTTTGGAGGTCAAGTTCCGCAATATCTCACAGGACAACCCCAGTAAAAGAACTCCAGCACATGTTTCTTGGGCTGACTGGCGTATCCAGGATCGAATTGCAGGACCGTCATTCAGAGTATGTCTTTGCAAATTTCAAGCGCTCATCGTTGCTCTAACACAAACTTAAGTTGCACCAACTGCCTAATGCGTCGCATGCAGGACTGGTGAACGAACACAATGCAGCATTAGCAAGGCGATTCTTTGGATCGCAAGCCCGCAAGCATGCTTTCCGCCCCAGTTTCTCAGCGAACCATGCCCACGACCTTGCCGGTCTTGAAACGAGCGGAGTAGGCCCTGATCTCCAACAGGCATGGGCCAAGGAGCAGAGCATGCGTGCTATAGAAGCTTTCGTCTCCAGTTTCCTACCGAGCTATGTCCACGACCTTGCCTCTTGAAA
>JAHBOF010000375.1:0-23412 GCA_020736565.1 Coprinopsis sp. MPI-PUGE-AT-0042
CATCAGGGAATTGGGTGTGGGCCGATTGCCCGAGTCGATGGCCGTCACCATCAAGAATAATTGATGGAATTATAATGCATTATCATGCCTGGTCAGCACTCGGTCAGTGGTTGATAAGACGCTTCCAGACATCCGTCTCGGATCTCCCAGATGCTGCTGGACAGTGCTTGGTGGGATGTTGGTCAGAGAAGCCAACTCTGGAGAGGCACTGATGAGAGAAAGAAAGTATGTTGGATGCCTGATCCCAATACAAAATACTGTAGCTACTCTTGTCAGCCCTCTCCTAGATGCTGTATAGATATCACTTGGTGGGAAGGGGGATAAGCCACTTGTCTGGGTATGAAGGGAAAGGAAAGCCTGACCCGAGCCTGACAGAGTGCTGCAGGCCTTGGCCAATGTTTGCAAAGCATGATAATAATGCTATCTCACAGTAAAGTCGACTCAATCTGGGAAGAATACCAGCTGGGTGTAAGACATGGCATGCCCTTGATACCTCAGACCACACGAGACATCAGTGAGACCCAGTTATATTGGGAAACCAAGGATATCTACAAGTGAACAAGGTAGCATAAGGATAATGTCAGGGATAAGGTGCGAGGAAGGTGACGGCTAGACGTGGCGGCAGCCTCGCGATGAAGCAAAGACATATATATAGCCCCTAAGAAAAAGACGGTAATGACATGAAAGGCGTATAAAGGTATGACGCTCGAAAGCGACGAGAGTGACATAGCAAGAAATAAAGTTAGATGAGATGAGATGAAAATAAGATGGATACTCAGCTTTAATAATCGGGAATGCGACGTCGACGTGGTTTTCGATGGCTCCAAGGGCGATGACAATACGGACATTCGTTGCTGCGGGTAGCGAATCCGATCTCGCAATGGTGGGTTTGAGGAGTGGCAGACGGTGAATAGTGCAATAGAGTAGCCAATGGTGGTGATGGGCGGCGCCAATTAGGAACTTCGGCCCCTAAACGAGGCGACAAGGGATGAGACCATGAGGCACGGCGACGTGCGGGGTACCGAAGACGGTCGAGATGGCGGCGGTCGAGGGGCCACTGAATGGAGTGGTTGTGGCGAGTATAGTGGAAAGGGGGCGATGATACTAGCGGGGAGGGTTTGAGCGGCAGCCGAGATGGTGGGACGAGACCGAGACGGTTTCCGAGCTTCAGAACGAAGCCCAGTGACCTCCGAAGACAGATCGTCCGTTCGACGCTTGAGCGATGCGATGTCGCAATCGCTCTGGTGGGTCGCTTCAAGCCAGCGGGCGTCTAAGAGATCACTGAGTTGCTCAGTTGCCTGGTCGAGCTGCTGGTGGATCTCTCGGTTCTCGTGCTGGAAATCCTGAACCTGAACGCGATTCTTGGCCATCCCATCATTGAAGGGTCGGCTGAGGTCATCGAATTCGCACTTGTCGTGATTCGCAAGGCTAGTCGCCTTCACGACATCACCTCGCAGTACCTCGGCGAGGCGCTCGATGCTCTCCACCCGTTTCAGGGGCTCCTGGAGGGTCTGTGAGAGAGCAGGCGCTTCGCAGACGCTCCCCCTCATTTCCTCCTCCACCGTGTCCAACCGCTGGGAGAGCTTTCCGACGTCGTCGTTGACGCTGGAAACACTCCCTTCAATTCCTCCTCCAGGCTCAACAGCACAGCGAAGGAGTTTGGTGATGGAGAATGAGGGCGGAAGCTTTGCAGCGAAGGCGCTAAACGAAAAAAGTGATGCAAGCCCAGAACGCGTCGAAGAACGTGTCACGCGCTAGTCAAGTCAGTCACGCACTCGAAATATAATGAAGGAAACATACTACTGGCTCATCCTGGCCCGTCATCGCTCGAGTTTTGGTACCGGCAGCAGTGGCGGCAGGGTTATGGTTGCTTGGAGGTCGAAGTTAGGGCAGGGAGGGCGAGACCTTGTGCACAGTTCAACAAGTCCGCGACCTTTTCTGTAAGTAAGCTTTCGACGTTGTCCAGAGCACAGAGCAGGCCTTGGAGATAGATTGGGACGGCAGCCTAGACCTAGGCTTAGATGTAGTTACCGCAAGCTCCGGCGCATCACTTTCGAACTGAGAGCCGGACATGTTGAACAGGTTCAAACACAAGCAAACAACACATGTTCACATCCGACCGCGTCAGTGTCGATAGGGGCCATCAAAGAGGACATACTTATTGAGCACAGCTCAATCGAGGGTGGCCCATACGAAGAACCAAAAAATCAACCGAAGTTAAACGTGTCGTACGCATTTACTGAATAATGAAACTAGTTAAGGATGTGCATTGGTTCCGAATAGGAGTTGAGCAAGCACAAGGTTGGAATGCTTCCAAGCGAAGGCCGACGCTGAGGGTTGTCACCAGAGGCTGTGAGTAGAACGGGGGTACAGCGAAAGGCTGGCATCGTCCACAGTTCTCCTAATGCAATGGCCATGGCTGCTTCTCAGAGAATCTATATCGATGTATCTGCTTGTTATGTCTAAGTTAGCACCCTCCATGGACCGGCGAGACGAGCGTACCGGTTCACAAGCCAACAAACCTGCCCCTGCGGATCGGCAGCGTACGCGGGTATTATGTGGCAAAAGCACTGGGCAGCGCCACAGCCAGCGAAGGTGGAGCCTCGCAACCGAACTGGAAAGGACAAGCAGGGCTTCCACGCAGTTGTAACGTCTGATCCTCCTGTTAGAATGAAGGCAAAGGAGTGAAAAAGCGCCCCAAAGGAGCCAGGGGTAGGATAAGCAGCCGCAGAGTGGACATTGGGCATCTGGAATGAGAGACTGAGGCTACCGTTCGAGCTACCGATCCTGGTGAATGAGCATGTGGGTTCTTGACAGCCTGTGTCGGAGCTGTGAAGACACGACGGTGCGACACCTCCAGAAGCATCGCGATCGCGAGCATCTGTATCGGCTTGAACAATGCGAAAGGCTGGACGGATGGCGGGGCTACACCCTCTCACGTTCGCCTCAGCTTCGGTCGCTATCGTGCTATTCATCTAAGGAGAAGAGAAAAGCCGAAGGGCAACGAAGTGATATTGACAAGTTAGTCCCGATCTCACTTCAAGACGCAGCTCGTGCTTACTGAAGGTTGCAAGGACATCAGACTCTCTAAGATGCTGAGGTACATCGCTGTTGTCAAGGGAATTTTGAGGAGATGGAAGTCTTCTGAGCTGTTCGCCTCCATGGCACGCTAGAATGAAGAAAGGCAAGGGGGTAGAATGGGTCACGCTAGCGATGATTCTGGCATTTATACGGATGAACACAAGGCCCTGTCAGATTGTAAGCAAGCAGATTGAATTTTGAATCAAGGGACCGCTGAGTACATGTATGGGGTGTACTCGGTTCCTCATTTTGGCACCCAAATTCGCCGAGGAGCCCTGGGACGCGTGCTTCGTCTCAGCGCTGGCGCCGCAATAGCTTCATGGTGATCCTCTACGCCTTCGTCCTCTACATGCTGAGCCCCCTGCACCTCAACCCCCAACGCTCCCAAAGGTACGCTGGTGTCGCGGTGGTCGCCTGGCATGCCGCTCGAAGTTGTAACCTCCAACCGGCTATGTGGGCCAGCTCCCTGCAGGTTGTCATCGAAAAGGCCTTCCGGCTCGGTGTCCGTCTCTGTTTCATGCCCTGACCCCTGGATGTCCTCATCGTGATCTGACAAGACGAGCTCGGGGTCGTCCAAGTCCGTATCTCCCTCAGTATCACTGGAAGCGGCGATGGGGGGCTCAGAGACGCTAGGGAGATCATTGTGTCGTGCACGTAGCGGTCCACCGTGGTTGCTCGAAGCAAACATATCGTGGCTAATGCTAGGAAAGCGCCGATCCCCTTCAAATGGAACGGTATCAGCGCCCTGTGTAGCATGTGTTAAAGGCCCGGTGTCCAAACTGGACACCAAATGTGGGACGTCCGCATGAGAATAGGCGTGGCCAACCCCAAGGCCCCAGTGGTGCCTCATGAGCATATCACGGTCGACAAAGCTAGAATGCACCATAAGGAATCAATTCCATTTGTCTAAAGGCGAGAAACAAGGAGGTGAGGCCTACCGGTTCGCATAATACTCGTGCCAGTCATCCTCTTCTTGTGCGATGCACGAAAGAAAACATCGAGTGGTGGCTCCGCGGAGTGGCTGACAGGCAAGGTGAGAACATCTGTCGGGTTTGCCATGCGGTTGTTCACCCCTCTCCAATCCTTCAGACGAATCGGATTCATCACTGCTATCTTCTGAGGGGGAGGGGGCTTGATGTTTATCCACATGCTTTTTACCGAGGCAGAACCGAGGCATGATGTGGGCGGCGCGAAGGACTTCTGTTGGATTGAGGAAACCGATGCTATCGCTGAACGCTGACACGGTGGGGAGAGAGAGACGAGGGAGGGTAAAGGGGTGCGCATCAGTGTCTGCACAGACATTGTCAAACCAGCGCACCCAAAGGAAGTCAAAGCGACGAGTGTTCGTGTCGCTTGAGCCAGGGCCACCGTATACAACGTTAACGTGAAAAATTCCAAGCACGCATGCATACGCGAATCGCTCGTTTGCCTTGTCTGTGCCAGGATTGTGGCGAAGACACATAATGTTCCTCCTTGACGTCTTTGGGTTGATGACATCCTGCTCTCTCCGCAGGTCGTACGAAGTGTAGTTGACGTGAAAGGTCTCGTGGCGATAGATGCGGTCTGATTGGAAGTATATCCGTTGGTGGTCCTGATGGCCTAGTGGAAGTTCATTCGCCTCCAGTTCTGCAGCAAGGGCTCGAAGGGTTTCCAAACCATGGGTCTCCAGTTGCACTGCGGGAGGCTGCTGCAAAGCTTCAGCAAGGAGGCGACGCACAACTCGCGGGAGCAAATGGTGCCGAAGTTTGGCCACAAAGTCCTGTAAACAGAAAGGTATGGGTGGCTCGAACACCTTTGAAATTTGTGAGCCCGAACCTTTGTCACGGAGTCCGAGAGGTTGGATTGTAGAAAGGGAGCCAGGTCCACAGGTTGATTTTGGGAAATTCCAATGAAGTATTTGGAGCAACGGTCGTCGAGATCTTGCGTATTGGCCTTTGGTGGCGAAATGCGACTCCGTATTTGTCTAATGGAGGCCTGTCTGCCTTGAAGTCGCGATATCTGAAGAGGAAAGTCCTTCTTGTTCGTGCGACCAAATTGTTGCTTGGGAATTTTATGGTTTGTTTCGGTCTGAGCCCAAGTCAGAAAACTCGAGCGAATATTTGACGAGGAGGGAAAGGGGCACACAATGCGGCCGGTATAGGAGTCCGTGCTACCGAACCACCGGATATTTGGTACTACGTGCCCAAGGGCATGGAATTTTGGTGTGTTCAGATTCAACGTCTTCTCTTGGCGACCTTGAACTTTCCAGCGGATTAGCGCCTGCAGTTACAAGCCATCGGAAAGGAAACCAACCTTCTGCACTGGCTTCGCTGACAGCCCCTTCATCAACCAGCCCTTGCGGGCCAGCCTCGTCCACGGTACTTGCCTTTCCCTTCCCTTTTCCTTTTGCCCTGGAATGGTTAGTCGGCTGGACCCTCCCTGCCTTTGACTTCTTGGATTCTCGCCGCTTACGTGCCTCATACTCCCTTTGAAGCTCCTTAGTTGATATCGTGCTGCAGGTATGGCTCACAAAATCTCGGAGCTTTTGACCCAAGAGTGTGGTAGTGCGATCGAGTATGTTGACCGTGTGTTCGGTGTGCAAACGCAACTTTGCGAGCCCGTGCCAGTGGGCGAAGACGAACAAAAGCTCCAGAAGCCTTTCATTATGTGCACCAGGTAAAAGGCCTTCGAAGACGGGGATAGCACACTGGATGGACCGAGTTAGCGGGCGATGATGCAGGAAGTGGCTCCCCGAGAAACTTGCCTGAAGAAGGTCTTCGAAATCACGGGCAGCAAGTTGCTTCAGCTCTGATATATTGTTGCGGAACCGACGGATGGTGTCGCGGCCAAAAGTGGGCATTATCCTATATCTGGTAAAACATTAAGAGCGGTTATAAGCCACCAAAGCCTAGTGAGATCCGCAGATGGGGTGTGAAGATGGTACCGACCTCAAATCCACCTTGTTCGCAGCACTCTTATCGACTGTATCCAATAGCCGTAAAACCTGAAGGAATAAAGACTTCCAGACGCCAAGCTCAACTTCATGGAGGACATCGGCAACAACCATCTGATAGAAGTTGATTCCCCGAGACGAGAACCTCTCAGAGAAGGCGTTCTGGTAGACAGACTTGAGAGATTGCGCACAGGCATCGAGGATGAGGTACTGCACCTGCGTGGGAACGAGAGACATGTCTTGTAGTTTCCTCTCCACGGCTGCGCAGTTGACTGAGCGATTGTGTTCATATATTAGGTTGCGAGCTTCCGTTATCAGGGCCCGTCGTGAAGGATTATCATGCCTCTTTTGTGTTTCCCTATGCAAGCGGTCGTTAGGCATACCCAGATTGTGTGCTTTGTCGAGTGGTACAAGGCAAAGGGGGCATGGACAGGCCCCCTTGAGTCGGATACTCGCAACGATGATCCTGAGCCATTGTTCAGTATAAGGGTTTGCATCGAGTATGCTGACATACTTTTCAGGATAATCTGCTGAATAAGTGAACACTCTAGGGTAAAACCGCCGTTGAACGCCGTCGAGGCACAGGATGACGATTCCATGGTCAAAGGCCTGCATAAACTCATCGTCTAGGATAGTTTTCCACTGTTCGTGAAACAGCTCCCGTTGACAATGGGTCACGAGAGGTGCAGCAAGTGTTCCGTTGCCGGAATGCGAGAGATAGAAGTCCTTGAAGCCGTCAGGGAGCTGCAACTCGGATGCGGTCAAGGATGGGCCCACACATAGAATCGCATGATGGAATACATACCCGTGATAGATACGCAAGGTGTTCGACAAGGCGCAACCCTAGCTTCGCCCTCCTATACTTTGAGTCGTTGGCGTAGGACATGTACAAAGGCCAGAGTTTGGCTGTGCCAAACTGTGCTAGCACTGTCTCATCTGAGCCAAACATAAGGCCAACAATGTACCTCGGTAGGCTGCAGCCCTCTTCAGGGGGTGATTCCTAAGACTTGTTTTAGTACTGCCCTTCACGAAAGAACCACGACACACCTGTAAGTCCTTGAACGCCTGCATGAATGCTGGGGAATTGTACATTTCACCATATACAGGGACATCGACCTTGCCTTTCCCGGGATTCCAGCGAAGCTCGTGTGGTAGAAAATGAAAGTGATCTTCCGGCCTAAGGTTCATTATCCTATCCCTGATCATCGGAATGATTGGCCGGTGACGAAATTGAACCTCATAGGGAAGGGGACCAGGGGTAGTGCACTTCTCGTTGAAGGGAACACCGATGGTTACGGTGGACGTTCTCCATGCCGATTCATCGACCCAAGCATCGTCCTTGTTGTCGGTGGCCGAGGACGCCAGAGCATTGTCGATTTTTGCCCAATCTACCCCACAAACGTCGGCGGGATTCCAGTCGGGACTTCCAATGATTTGGAGCAGCTTTGCAAACCCAGCTCTGCTTTTGCCATTGTCATCACTCGCCCGCCATTCGCCGAGCAAGAAGGCATTACGATTAGGGAAGGGATAATAATTGTCTGGATGGGACGGATCCTCGTGTTGGGGCGGTGTGTTGCAGAAGTTGCCCAGATGAAGAAAGGCTTCGGGGTCGTAGGGGTGCAGCTCTGGGGATTGGTAACGCTTATAGAGGCCGAATTCGTTTTGCTTGGTTATATGAACGGCTTCATAAATGGTCTGCTGGGGCGGGATCTCGACGGAAGGGAGCGCTGATACGGCAGTGGAAACGTCAGGCATGGCTGGTGTACGGTTCTCAGACAGCTCAGCAAGCGAGGAGTCCAAAGCGAGCGTCGTCTGACCAGGTAAAAAGTCGCGATATCTCATGAGGAGATGACGCACACTCTTTACTCGCTTTCCCCTCCCTTCCTCAGGTTGCTCCCCATCACCATCACTGGTTGGCTGGAAACAGGCCATCGGGGTGAATCACTCAACTATTGTTAAGTCTGGTGAGAGTACTCACCTCATCGCGATCCTCGTCCAAGTGGTTCTGGGGGGCAATGCTCTGACTACTTGACCCTTGAGACTGTTGGATCGTCGCCCGGGGATATTGGTCAATTTCCAAGTCGGCTTGTTCCTCGAACCACTTTTTCCTTGGAGGCTGCCCGTCCGCATTACTATCGGTGCGCATTCGTTTGGCAGCCGTACTGCTCCTCGCCTCGTGAAGGGTCTTCTTGAGACCGTGCTTCAAGGCAGAGCATTTGTTCATATGGGATGTCAAGGCACCAGGACGATCAAAGCTTCTCGAACAAAACTGACACCGGCCGTTCCATCGACCAGGAATCTGCTTTTGTTGGTAATCTTCGTCGTCGTCGTCCATAGCAGAAGGAATGGGGCGTGGGAGAACTTGGCGCGACGCGCGAGGAGGAGTCACATGAGCGTTTGCTTGATGCAAAGGGTCAGGCGCAGTCTTGATGCGATCAACACTGCACAGCAAAGCCAGTACGAATCAAAATTTCATGCACGTTAATACAAAAACAAAAGACGATGGTCGATAGCATACGATATATAAAAGTCCTCACCAATGGATCAGGTCTGCGTGCTCGTTCGGGCAGTAGGCGTTAACTCAATCGGGCCTCCATCTCGGTCGTGTTCGTGGGCGATGGCTAAGGTTCGGTGATCCTGATACGAGATGAAGAGGCCATCGCGGTAGAGTCTGAATGTGTTCACTGGCTGCGGAATCGCAACGCGGTAGAACGGGGGAGTGATGCCTGCCATGGATGGTGTCTCGAGCTCCTCTATGACGGGCACTGCAATGGTGTTCTCGAAAGCGACAATCTCTGCAGCGGACATGAAATTGGGCAAGCTGTCAAGGGCGAAGGTGAGATTGCTGAGCTTCGCATGAAGCAGGTTATCGGCTTCTGCACAGTTGAAGACGTCATTGCCTGTGAAATGGAGTGAACCCCTTTCCCAGGCAGTGTATAACACGGCGGAGAGCTAGGAAGAAGATATGAGGAGCGTGCATAAGCATTGGATGGTGAGGCGTACAACTGTTGCCGCCAGCTTGAGCAAGTCTGTGTGATTACCGCTTGCTTCAAGGAGGTCTGGGTCAACGCTCGAGATGAGTGCCACGATGAAACGCAGCAGGAGAATAACAGCGCCATGGCGGAGGTGTAGGACGAACGGCTCTCGGCGGTCTGGGCTAGGGCTGGGAGGTTCAGCCTGTGACAGTGTCATGGCGATGAAGTGAGCTTCTCGAGCTCCTAACTGGGAAGACAAAGGTTAGTTGGCTGGCAACATACAGTGCTCCGCTTACATGAATGTGAAACTCCGTCTCGCGGTTGTAAGGGATTCCGGCATGCGGGCTGGATAACCAGCCATAGTGGTGGAGGTAAGCTCCGCTCGCCGCATACCACCAGAGGCGCTGCCTGAGTTGACGTGGGAGGTGCTTAAGGGTAACGAGATCTGGAAACAGACGATCCGAAGTGAGCAGGTGGGTAATTGCAAAGTTGATGACGTTGAGGAGGAATGGCCTCAAGGTCTGCTCCCAGATCTTCACCCCATGTTAGTGAATACCATGACTTCTCACAACAGATACGTACCTCCTCTTCCAAAGGTCTAACAATCAGTGCTTCGATTCTTTCGCGATCAACTGGCGAGAACTCTGATGGAGGCGGAGGTCAGACCACGCCAACTATAACTGATAAACGAACTTGAACGCACCGGTGTTCCAGGTACGATGCGGACCAGCAGGGTTGTTCAGGTAGATGCCGTGGTCGGGAAACTGCCGATGGAGGAGATCGAGGATACGTGGCTCAGAGAGCGCACGGAAGACGCTGTCTTGGACCTCATATGCAGAGGTCGCTTGGCCATTCAATATGGCGACCACGACAATACCTCGGGCCAATTCCTTAACCTATCCAGCGCTTCAGCGATTATATCAGAGATCAAGGACCTCATTACACACCTCGTTCTTGATGAATTCAACTCCCGGTGGAGGGTCAACAGCGGTTGGAACTGAGATGTTGGGGGTCAACTCGGGAGTCAACTCTTCAGTCGGGGAAGGCGAAGGGTCGTTGCCCTCCGATGGTGGTGGGGGAGGTGGAGGATCATTGCTTCCCGATGGTGGTGGAGGAGGCGGAGGATCGTTGCTTCCCGATGGCGGTGGGGGAGGCGGAGGATCGTTGCTTCCCGATGGTGGCGGGGGAGGCGAAGGATCGTTGCTCCCCGATGGTTGAGGGGGAGGCGGAGGATCGTTGCTCTCCGATGGTTGGGGAGGAGGCGGAGGATCGTCGCTCCTCGATGGCTGGGGAGGTTGTTGGATGTGTGGTACAGGTATGCCACCGAAGAGTGCAGCAACCTCACGGCTTGAGTTTGATGAGGAAGGTGCAGCGGGAGCGGTCGCAATGACGAACGTTGCGGCGTTCGATGGAGGAATACCTGAAGACTAGATGAAGGGTGAGCTCTGAGTACATCCTCCGGCATGCCAACTTGAGCTTACAATCATGGAAATGTAGGGCTGAGGCCCTATGCTCTGATTGGGGTTCTTGAGAATGAGTGAGTGAACAGTGCTGGATTAAACTGGGGCGAATGGCGTACCATTGTGAGGGGAGGAAAGAGGAGATGGGGATACTCAAGATGAGGGTGATAAGGCTTTTATACCAGATGGCAAGGATAACGCTCAGGCCGTTGATGGCGCCTCGCCTTGAGCCCACGATAATGCCGCTTCTCGTTGTCAGATATGCTTTCCTCGTGAGGGTGCTCACCGTGTGGGTCAGTTCAATTAGCAAAGTGCTCCTCCCTCATCGACAGATTGGTCTTGTACCTGGTGACTTCTGTTAGCATCCACATCGTCGCCTATGAAGTGCTCGCGCGCCGTCTGAGGATGGACAGGGTCGGGCGGGAGTGAACAGTGGATGTAAACGGAAGCCAAAAAGGCTCGAACTCAGAAGGCATGCGATGATGCAGCACCGGTGATTGCCGCGGCCATGACATTAGAGTTCATAATCGTCCCCGAAAGATAGAGGTAGTAGGATACTAACGCCAGGCGGAAAACACGGTCCTCAATACCCCGAGCAAGCTGTTCACTGTCGCGATCTGACTCGGAACCACATGGTATAACTCTTATTCCGCCTGCAAAGGCCAGTCGGGATTTTAAAGGGCCTTTGAAGCATTGTATCGCGCTGTGGGATCGGTTCTTTCATCATCACATCATGATAGCGAACCGATGAGAAATCGGTGACATCCGGACATAGAAAGGGAAAAGCGCTGTGGTGGTGTACCAGACAGAGCCTACTAGTAAGGCCCCATGAACGGGCCTCAGCATGTGAGGAATGCCTCTCGTGCTGGAGGCCTGCGACCGTCGAAGGCACAGCAAAAGTAGTGATGCTCACCCGGCAAGGAATGCGATGCTCAACCAAGCGACCAAGTCATGAAATGATTTAAATGGAGCGTATAATTGGCATAGAAGGGGATACTTAGTCAACCTAGATCAAAGCCTTGGCATTGAGGACAACTATTTAAGGTGGGTGAGCTACTGGTCCTTGAATTCCCTCCTGCCTCTTGTGAAGCCATCAGGCGCTTTTCCTCACGGTGAATAACCAAATCTCTGCCCCATTCCCACAACTACCGGCATCCTTCACAAATCATACTGGGTTCCATTTTGACAGGGCTGACGGCACAATGCCTCCTTCCCGCGACACTATGAGGCAGAAGGGTCCACCAACGCATAATCCGCTCGATGCCGATCCGAGAACAAATCTTCAGGAGCTGCCTACTTCGCGAGCGGCCTGCACACCTTTAAAGACCGGTCAGGGAGGAAGGGGCGATACGCAGTATGAGGTTGAGGAAGTTGAGGACGACGAGGACGACGAGGAGGAAGAAGGAGCCGAGTATGAGGGGGATTCCTCCAGTCACTGTGAGGTTCTGGAAATCTATGTAAGAATTCTCTGACGTTCACGCCTTTCCACAAGCTCACGCCTTTCCCCTCAGCAACCCCAAGTCAACACTGCAGATGTTGAGAGCTACCGTCATCACGCAACCCATCTTGGCCAGCAACTAGCGGACACCCAGTTTGAAGTCGAGGAAACTGCCTATCATTTGGGATGCCTTGTGCTCCAGTCGATCGAAGTTGTTAAACACCTTGCCGCAATGCGAACTCGACAAACCTCGATTCAGGCAGCTCTTAATAATTTTATGAACCATGCCTACGCTGAGGGTATATCACTTGAGTACCCTCCGATTGACCGCGAAATGAGACAGCGGCGAACACATCGAAGGCCGGCGAATCATTTTCCTTACAATCACTCCCCAGCAAACCCTACGTGGGAGGACCATTCGAGAGCAAGGCGGCTCGGCATGGACTTCAGCATCGACCCCACTATAATTGCTCCCGCTCTTGATCGCATTTGGTCGGCACAAACAGTGTAAATCCAGTCCATTAATGTATTCCCTATAGAATCTAACTCACGTCTCATGTGTACTGGTATCGCTGATTTCGTACTCTTAACTGTATCATTCCTGTACTGCTGCTGTAGTGTTTGTAGACAATGTTTAATTTCGTGGCTAGTCGAGCACCAAGAGCGCAGCAATGGATATCGCATTGAAGTAAATGATCTCTCTACCAGCCAGAGTGTTTACAGTGATGATTCCAGTCCTCCCCCGGAACCTGACCAACAAGTCGATCACAGTGAGTACAGCGACGGGTGACAGATAGTAGCTCGTCTGGCGTAAAACCCACCACACCATCATTCAAAAGACAATCCAAGACATCCAGGTTTGTGGGCACAAGCTTGCCAGGAGCCGGACATTTGTGCTCCCTCCTCTTGTCAGCAAGGACCAGACGATTGCAACGAAGGCACTGGCGAAACATATTCAAATACGCCATGGTATGGACACCCACGGGGTAGCGCGATGCAAAGGCAAGCAAGGCTGACAGGTTTGAAGGCGGAAGATTGAGAGGATCGAAAATTCGGACTGTGTTATTGCGGAAGAAGGACTCATCGAGACTCTGACCTGAGCGAAAGAAATGGTTAGCACCACTCATAAGGCGGTGATGTGGTGAACATGCCTTGGCTTCGTGAAGTCTCCTCGATATCTGAGGTGTGCTCGACAACGGCGGCCAAGTTGTCCGAGCTAGGGGCAGGGGGCCAAAAAGCCCACTCATCGGGTTGGCCAACTCCATCCCCAAAGACCTGAGAGGAAGGGGATGAGGGATGGCCGTGCTCACAATCAGTGCCCGCTGGCTGGTGATCTCCATTATCTGACTCTAGATCGAGATTCCATCCTTAAGAGACACAGACGAAGAAAGGTGGCGCAGGACATACTGCGATGATCCCTCATCTCGTCGCTGAACGCGATGTCCAACGGTTTCCTCAACTTTCGTGGTGCTATCTGCATCGCGAGCTGCGATAGGGGACGGAATGAGAACAAGCCAATCGCAATTGGAGATGACGTGTGAATCAACACGTACCGGTAGAGGGACTCGAAAAAAGGCCCCTGAATGGGGTGGATCCCTCGACCTTTACTTTAGTGGGCGTATCAAGGCCAACAGGGGATCCTGAAAGGGTTGTAAGCTAAAAGTCTAGTAAGCGTGTAGAAATGAGGTACCTGCATGTATGGGAGAGGACAGGTGGTAGCCACTACTGCCGGCCTTTGAGCTTGACGTCCTGAGCTTCTGCAGTTTGGTAGAAGCCACAAATGGGTTGGACGCAGTTTCGCGAAATTTCGCAGGGGGCCGATGGGGTCGCCCACTACGGCGCAGAGTCTTGCTCGTATGAGGTGAATGGGTTGTCATCGAAAACAGTAGTTGAGAGGGATGAGAGCTGAGGATAGATTGCCTCCATTGGTGCAGTCTTTTATACACAGGAAAGGCACTAGATGGGAAAAGATCATCTTGTAATTTCGTGTTTTACCACGACGCGTATGAGACCACGCCTGTCATGGCGCTTCTTCCCACCCACCATATATGGTATCTTCCCCGTGGCAGGTGACCAAAGGACAGAAGCCAACGGTCATGTGATGCCTGGGAGTTTTGATCCCTCAGCTCAATGCAACACGGTTCACAAGCACTTACAAGCTATTCGTTCCGTTTCAAATCATCTATTAAAGGGATGCGGCCTGTTAGCGGAAGATTCAAACTTTTCCTTATCTTTCTCTCCCACCCTCGCAAAGCTCTTAATGTCTCGTCCTGAACAGGCAGACGAACGGTGGGCTCCTTTTACTATTGCACTGCTTATTGGTGAACTTATTGGATTCCCCTGCTTTGCCTAGAGATGACGATTCACACCGTTCCCTCAGGACTGTCAGCCAGTCGAGTAAGAGAAAGGCTCAGGGTCGCTCGTCTGAGCATTTGGTCGGCAACGAGCAGGTCACCCTCAGACGGAGGGACAAACAGGCTAGGAGGAGCGTTCGAGATCAGAGTCCGGCCTTCGCTAGGCGCGTTCGATTTGAGGAGCACAAGTCTGTCGATGAAGGTTCGTCCCTTGCCGCCTCAGTGTGCGACCGTGGCTCAATGTTCGCACTACCTGTAGCCTCAAGCGATGCTGAAGAGGAGTCAGCTCCAGAGGTCCATGCTGTTGAGCCTGTCCATGATCCAGGTCGACCACAGGTCATCCACCTCAGCTCAGAGCTATCTGAGTACCTGAGACCGACGGACAGGCTGCGAGCCAAGGTTGATTCCAACTTGACCATGGCCATCTCTCTCGATGATCCTTCACTCAAGATCGTTCATGAAATCCGTGGTGGTTGGTTTGGCTTGGTGCTATTCATGTTCGGATGGGTCAACGGCGTCGTGTTTATGATGGCAATCGTTCTGTTTGGGGCAGTCGTTATGTCTCCAGCAGGCGATAGCCTTGGTCGTCTGGCTGCAGGCACCCTTGAATAAGCTGAAGGAGGTACCACAGGAGCTCTCAGCCGATGGCGCGTGCCACTTTCGTCCGATGTTTTGGTAGAAGAACTGCTATTGTCCTTACACTATATACCTAAATGCAATGTTACTCTTGCATCTGCCTCCTGATACTACGCCTGCACCCACTTTGGTGAAGGCTTTCAACTCCGGAACGGGAACCCTATGATTGCTTGGGTTAGGGCTTACATGACGGCGGCATTAGTGTGCTGGAGATCTTAGCGCTCATCTGCTTCCAACCTACATAGTATCCGAGCCCTCCAGCAGACAAGCGCGCGCTTGCATCGACCGTAAATTCCTGCCATATCCAACGCTACTGACTCACGACTAATACAGTTTGCGTCCTACTGCTGCACACATGGAACTTGTTGGCAGCTCCGACCTTGGCTCGCCTTCGTGGTCCCGGCAGGACTCAGCCTTTCTGCGGAGCTACCCATGGGACGACACTGTTCTCCTCGTAGGAGCTGCTCGCGACTTGGAGAAGAACTTTCAGGCGCAAGAGGGTGATAGTGCTATGGTAGACCCGGCTCTTCGCTCAGACTTGCCGTCGCACGGTCACAGCCATGGTGCTTCAGGAGCCGAAGCTCAATCAGTTCAGCATTTTGTTCAGGTACCTCCCTATTTTCCTCCTCGTCACGAGTAGATCCGCTGACAATACGCGTGGTGAAGCCTCTCATTCGTGCATTTCTGCGTCATGAAGCTACTGATGTGCTGTCGCCATATGGCCAGGCCCACGAGAGGATGATTCAACAACTCATTCTGTCGAAGGCCGCAACCGCTAGCTTCGTGGAATGTCCAGAGCCCGATGCTATCCTCAGAACTCACAAGGTCGCCAAAGGAACGCAGGCATCTAACTTGCTGTGCCGTTATATTGCTCTCCTCAGAGTTGTCGACATTGCATCGGTACTGGAGGGGCGGCAGCGCGCCATAAGGATATCGAAATGGCCTCATTGGCGACCCACAGACAATCCGGTTAGTTTGTTCCATCTTTAATCGTCACCAGCTAGGCTAACTCGAGGATGGTAAGGCGCTTGGCCAGCTTTCCGATATCCAATCACTTCTCTTGAAGGCACAGCACGCGCTGAGAACGCTTGCGACACCGTCTGATGGCGCGAACCGAGCAGAAGAATTTCTTGCTACACACTCCCTCGATGCTCCTCACCGAATCATGAAGGAGTTGGCTCATTCCATGGCTAAAACCAAAGGATCTCAGATTGTCAGCAACATTCTCTTGGCCTCTCTCCACCTGTCTTGGCTCCTTTCTGTACGTTCTTCGTAATCCCATGGTTTTTTTTTTCCCTTGCTGAACCTTTTTATTGCAGGGCAATATCGACATACCGGACACCTTCTCACAAGCTGCTGTCCCTTCTGCAGCCACCACTGCAGCAGAGGAAGGGGCAAAGTTCTCAAACGTCCACGTCGACACACCGCAGACATTCTCACAAGGCATCGTAGACCTTGCCGTGCTCACGGAGGACGAGAGAGCAGAGCTGTCGAGCCTGCTATCAGAGAAAGACTCGCCATCGAAAATTCGTTTTCCACTCATCTACTCATTGTTCATCTCCCCATTGTTCCTGCTTCGTACGTGCTGCACATGGAAGAGGAGTATGGATCGGCTGCATTTGCTGACGGTATGGAGTTTAATTATCAACTTCCACGTGCTCTGAGCAATCCTGACAATTCCGATCCTTGCCAGGCCGCAATCCACCTGGGAAACGACAGACCTCCAGTCATCGCAAGAGCTGAGAAAGTGATCTTTTCCGTTGTGTTTGGAATTGCCAATGGTACCATGACTGCTCGTAGTGGTGTCCAGCATCTGATTGACTCTATACCTTGGGAGTCCATCCCAAATCTCCCTCACGAAGTATCAGCATGGTTCGTCCTCCCTGCAGCCCCTACCCTCGCACCCAATCCCTCAGGTTCTCATTCGGGGACTTCGCTTTCTTCCCCACATACCTCATTGGCAGCATCCTCATCAGGCGAATCTCCGATGCCCTCCACATTGGTGAATAGAGACACAGCGTCGCTAGATTGTCTCAGTCCCGGGTCTCTAGAATTCGCCAGTTCAACTCCTGCCGGCATGTCTACTGTTGAGCCGCTTCAGGCATTCGCTCTGCGCATTCAGTCCGCTGCGATCTCCGCCAGTATTGGCTCAGCCTTACCTCGGTCGGTGGTTCTAACAGTCGCTTTAGGCGCATTAGGCCTCAACCTTGATGAATCGACCATTCAACAACTCATTTCGGGTATTCCCCCTTCAAGGAACGCCGCAATCATGCCTCCACCTGCGCCATCGCCATCAGACGGTGCTGGCCAGGGGTTCCCTACTGCCAGTGTGCCTTCAACATCCCGATTATCACCACCAAGCACCCCCGACATTGACATGCACCAAACACCTATTACCTCGGTCACTTCCTTTCCTTTTTCTTCACCCTCGTCAGCTCCCCACACCTCCCATGAAGACCTGCATGCCACTCCAGCTTCTGCTCCTTTACTCCCACCAGCACCATCCTCAGAGTCCGAAAACTTAAATGGAGCTGGGAGTGGCCCATCCCAGGCCTACCCTATTGAAGGTACTTACAAGTCCGTCCGCGTATTGTCCCCATCGAAGCTAACATCCCAAACCCATCAGAACTGAACCTGTCACACACCGAACCTGAAGATAGAGCCAGGAACTTGTTGGCTCTACCTGCACCATTGGGATTACGTGGTCTTTGCCGGTCCCTCACCCCCGACGGTTCATCACGACCATTTTCACCAGACATTCTCGACGTTGACATGCAGAAAACGCCCGCTTCCTCAACCTTTTCGTCTCCTTTGTCGTCACCGCCGTCAACGCCTAGCATCCCCGATCTTGGCCTTGATGATTTCGCAACGGTGCCAGCAGCTGTCTCGGAAGGACAAGAGTCCCAATCAAATGGTGATATCAGCGAAAAAGGCAACGACTCTCATACCGAAACCCCCAAGCCTCAAGACGACCCGAAAGCCCCATCGAAGCCGCGACGCAAACCTCGCCCGAAACGACCTCGAGCACCCTCACACGAAGAAGAGAGCCCCAGGTCCATGGACGAGAAGTCCGACGTTCGACCCCCAAAGAAAGCAAAGGTGGGCTCAGAGCCACCCCCCTTCGATATTCCCACTCGTCATGTCAATCTCAAGACTGCATCGCGGTCAAGCTTGGGGGATACCCCTGATACGGCCATCGTAGTTGATCGAATTCTGGTGTGTATCTGCCTCACAGTACTGGTCGTTTGATTCAACTAATCCTACACCAGAATACCGCTCGTGAACTGGGCCCACCCGCGAAATCCAAGATTCTCCTCCCCGACCAAGATCCCAAGGTAACCACCCATGAGTTTGAAACGCTGTGTGCCCTAATTCTGTGAACACGAAACTATAGAAAGTGAAGGCCAACCCTCCTCTGATGCCAGAGGGTGGCTATACATTCTATGACCCACTCGGCAAACCTGTCATTTGGGAACCGCTCTTCTATGTACGACATTCAAGTTGATGTGCCGTCATGGCTAATGGCTAACGACACCTTTTGTCCAGGGCAAGGATAACAAGCGCTTTGACGACTGGGCGTCGGCGATCAAGGCAAATTTCTGCTCGGGTGAACCCCTCCATGTCTCTGATGCGGGCAAATCTTTGTTCCTGGTCATCGCTGAGGCCGATTATAATGCTCTGACTGTTCAGGAAAGGCGCAACGTATGGACCAAGCAAAGGAAGCTTGCGATTGTACAAACCAATTGTCAGCACAGTGCAGCTATCGAGTTCAATAACGCCGGAATGGCCACTCTCACAGGGAGGATTGACGTGGAAATCGAAGTTCAAGGTATGCGAATCCACCAGCTCGACATCACCTATTCCTGAGCCATATCTTGAAACCACAGATCAGTCCGCAGAGCGTGGGTCCTACGCCACCATCTCAGCAGCAAGGTCTCGCCGCACAACTCTTCAGCATCTAGTTGAATACTCGAATATTGCGATCGAGAAACGGCCCATCGTCAATGCCCTCAACTTGCCATTGACTCCCGGCCTTCGCCCTGAGCAGAAGTTCCCTTTCTCAAGTGAATATGTCGCGTGGATGCGTACGCTAGGCAACAGCCTTTGCCTTGATGCTTACCCCACCAGCCACACAAGATGGAGCTTGGTCGCCTTCGATGGAGCGCTGCATTATTTGCATATCGATTCTGATGGCTTTGGAACATGGGTAGAAGTCAAGCACGGCGCGAAACTGTGGGTGATTGCGCGTCCTAAAGATGGCACATTTAAGAACAAGGATGGCACCGAAGAAGCCATTCCGTCTTTTGGCGACATCAACGGCTTCCTGAAGTTCTTTGGACATGGGGAGAACCCAAACAGCGAGTACTGGGACGTCGAGGCTATGGTGTTGAAGCCTGGATCTCGACTGTATGTTCGGTCTTATGTTCAATGGCCGAGCTTGTCGTTGATATCTGCAACAGGATTATGGCTCCCAACACGATCCACGCCGTCTGGACAATGGAGAATTCGATTTGTTATGGCGGACATTTCTATTCCGTTGCAACCTTACTCCCAACCGTCGTTGGGGTAATCCATGCCTTCATCGGAGAGGCTCAATTGACAAATACGCAACACTCTCCGTCAAGGTTTCTCTTGCGTCGGATGGTTCACTTCTTTCACTACACCTTTGTTTGTCAGGGCGGTTTCACTGCTGAATCAGGTAGGCTTTGATTTACCTTGAAACAACGCTGCTGACGTTGCTGTGCCAATAGATGATAAGGAGCACCTTCCTTCGTTTGACGACCCAGACATGTTTGCCGGTACATTCGCTCTCCTTTGCTTCATGGAGTTGCAGAATGTCCTTGACTTCCGCTCCTACGCCTGTCCTCACAACGAGATATCGTCCATTTGGTATCAGGTTTCGACAGGCAGCTTGACTTTGTGCGATGTTAACACCATTCCACATGAAGAGAGGCTGGAATGTATCTACACCAGGGGTCTCGCTCAAGACCTCGCCTCCTGGGTATTCGCCCACTATGATATCGCCCCTCAAACGGGTCCACAAGCTGGCGAGGTGATGCTGGATCCCTGGGTTGGCTTCTACTTCCCCTACCTTGCCCACTTCATGGTGGCCATCGACGTCTACAAGGCTAGCTATCCAAGAAGCATCACGAAAAAGTTTGGAGTTGACCTGGGGCTATTCCGCGATCAGATCACTCATAGTATCGATGGCAGGGAGGAGCTAATATCCGCTCGCAGTGCAATAGATCCAGACACCATCAAATCCATTGCGCCGCCATTCACCTATTCCATTGTCAAGCGAGAGGAGCCGCACGAGTTCCTTCGTGAGTGTTTTTAAAGCCAGCAACACGCATCCATTCTGACTGCGTCATTTTCATAGCGGACACGCCAGAAGAATTGACGGCCAATGGCTACCGTGGGGGGGGATAGGATCTACATCGAGGCTTACAAGGAGGCGCTTGCCTATCAGGCTCACAGACGTCGCGCAGAACAATCTCATTGCTGAACAATATTTTTTACTCCCGTTGTACCGTCGTTCGTCTTCGTATTGGCTTTTGCAAATTTCATCCGTTCTCGCAATGACCTCATCGGCTTGAGATTGCTCACACAGCGTGTGAATTTTAATTTAGCAGCAAATGTGCTGGCAAACGTGAGTCGGTCAAACGGTGGGAACATCGCTTTCTCGTGGGATATAGCAAATATCTCACGAAACTTGGGATTGGGACTCCCATCACTAAATCTTACCTCCGTATTTAATGCGATTTCATCCCATCCACCATGCACCACCATCCGCCATCGACTGATCCTTATGGCTGACAAAGAGAATGTCCAACTGTCCCCCCACAGGCGGCGATATGGGGTCGCTCAGCAAGGGTGCGGCGGTAGCGGTAGGTGCTGCCCCCCACCGAAGCTAAATGCACTGGAGCTCGGGCCTAGGAAACGAGGGTAAGTAGATCTAGTAAACAGATGGCCTTGACTCAATGGTGTCCAGATCGCCCACTGATCCACTAGTTCACCACGGGCGACATTTCGGACGCTCTGTCTATGCTTTTGTGAATATTTATGCTCTGATAATTAACGGCCTTGCAGCAGAACAGGCAGACGATGATGAGATTCCGGACGAGCCCCAGTGAGTTTCAGAAGTTAACTGGACCATTTCTATCAACCTATTTATCCTTTGTAGAGCCCGACGCGAAGTTCGAGTTTACCAGAAGCTGCTCAAGATGGTACCCTCACTTCACGAGCGCCTTGTGGATGCCAGTGAAGAGGAAGTTATGGCTATGTCGGCAATGGTATCCACCGTGCTCCCCCTCCGCCGTCACATTGCTAACCCGCTGCGTTAGATACAGAAGGGGGCAAACAGTGCGCGTTCGGACGACACAAAAACCCTCAAGAGTGCAATCGTCGATTGGATACTTCCACCCGGCGGACAGCCCTTGAACCCACCCATCGCTCGTAACGTGAAAATGGACCGAGGGTTCTTGCATCCTCGAACGGGGTTTCTGCTCTGCCCAGTGGACCTCAACTGGCAAGACGAAGAGTGCGGTGCTTCGTTTCTCATAAATACCGCCACCAACTGACACTCCCTAGGGTTCGGAAACAGCTACGGGACAAAGAGGTGGTTGTATCTGGAAGTTCCTGGCCAATCTTTCTCTACAAGGATGAGCATTATGACGAGAACGAACCGTGGTCTGGTTGCTCCGCCACAAGCTGCTCGTAAAGGTAAGCTAGCCGGCGTTCAAGCCATTCGTTGCTCATGAATCACTCTATGCAGGCCTACAAGCACATCTTTACATCACCAAGCTCCGTTGAGAGGGAAGTGAAGGCAACGCGCTCGGGTAACGCAAGAATTCATGGGATGACCTCTGTCACGAGAGCCTCGCTGGGCTTACATCTCGACTCAGGTGCTTTTTCTTATGCCTGTCGACGCACTTGACACTCAATTTGGTGCCACAGGTTCGCTTTGCTCTTACGTCCACATCCATTTTCTCCCGTGCGGATACAGAGACAGACTCGGAAACCTTCTACAACAACAGCGTCCTAGATTTGCTTGAAGACCCCGAGGAGCAGGACGAAGTTTGCGACCTACTGGGCTGGTGGAACAAGTACGTCATGCAACCTACTCAGACCCTCGTTGTCTCTGTTGAAACGTATCAGGCGGGTCTTCCCATCCTTTTCCAACACGAAGAAAACCCTCCCCGCCAACAGTGCATTTGCCAAGATAAAAGACAGGAGGGCCTCGCTTGAAGGAAATAGCGCAGGCAGGAGGCTGCCTTACGCGCTTCGCCGTCTACCGCATAACCCTTCTGCTGAAAACCTCGTTCCTGACGTCCCATTAGATTTGTTCTATACACCCCCTCTATTGTAATCGTTCCCAGCTCCTCACGACATTTACTGTATTCCCCCTATCGTAATCGTTTTCAATTGCCACTATATCCAAATTCACCGAGTGAATTCCTCCCTATAGCTGGCTTAATGCCTCGAACACCATGAGGATCAACGGGTTATCGTCTATGTATCGCACCATAAGCAACGCCGCAAACTGTTTCTGGTCATGGGAGGAGCAGAGCATCGGGTCTTCTCATCTTCAAAAGAGGTCAAAGTCGTGCCACTCACCAATATTGCTAAGTAATAAGTTGCCAGAAATGCTGCGCTGCTCAAGATTCCAGCAATGCCATCTTTTATTTTCCTCTGCGATGGGTGTCCACAAATAGCATTTGACAGCCAGTGGCAGGGGCAGAGGATGTGCTCACCTCCAAATATGTTGCCACCCAGCATCATCACGGCAACACTTGAAGAGCCTTTTACAAACCGTAGGAGTGCGCGTCGTACGACGTAGCCGCTGTCGATGGTCGTGAGTGGTCCAATGGTCGATTTAAAGAGCATATCCGACATTGCTAAGTACCGACGTTGGTTGTGCCATCCCCTGGGCTGAATTCGCGCTGACAAGCCCGGCAATCCCTGGCAAGCCCTTGTCAAACAGCCCACTGTGAGATCTTCTCGTACCTCGGAAACGGACTACAGGTCCGATCACTGCGTGCCACACTGCGCTAGCAGACACCCACGGATCATTATGCAAAGACGGCGACGAAACCTTGGCGCTGGCGGAAGGATTGAGCCCCCGGATAATCGCCGTGGGCTTGTAGGGCGCTTGTCTCTTATTTCAGTACGAAGCCGTTGGCCATTTTGGCCACAATTCGCGGGCCATATTACCCCCAGTACTTACTGCGGTTTCAGAATACTGAGGCTGTATGGGACGCTCTTCTCATCAACTACCAGGACATCAAGACCAGCCGAAGGTGACGGATTTTGCCGCTGATGTCGGGTATGCTTTGAATTTTCTGCGGCCAAAGCTCTGTGTAGGTTTCTGCGAATCATGGACATCACACCACACGTTTTGATGAGAATATGCCCTTGACTGATGCAGCTGGTGCATTCCTCAATGTATATCGACCCCTTACCTCGCTGTATCAGACCCTTGTAGCAGGATTATGGACATTATTCATTGATTAGTCTTGATCAAGGTTTGCAAATG
>JAHBOF010000376.1:0-23184 GCA_020736565.1 Coprinopsis sp. MPI-PUGE-AT-0042
CAACCACGGCGCGTCTAAAGTCTCTGGCGTCTACCCCGGCTACAAGCCAGCCTTTCCAGTTCAAGATGGGGACTGCATCGGAGGAGACGAGCGTTGGAAGTCTCACATCGGCCATGTCGAAACTGAACCTGTCGAATGCTATGTTCGCTGCGAAGGCGTTCGCTATCGCCACCACTCTCGTGACAGTCACAGGATTTGGATTGGCCTGGGGCGTCAAATCAATGCTTGGGATAGACAACGTAGGTGCCCTTCACTCGACCTGCAGCACTCCAGCGCTCCACACCGCACTTTAGGTCAACGAATTTGGCGTCCGGGCTCGCAGTTTCTCTGGTCAGCGTGGCCGAGTCTAACATCTAGTATTCACCGACCTCCACAAGGTGAAGACGAGCGACAAGCAGCCCACCAAGTCGCTCCATTCGGCAGCCACGAGAACTGGACATGCCAGGAGTCGGAAAAAAACGCTTGAAGAGGGCTTATGATGAAGGAGGTTTCCCGTTGTGGGCTCAGACCGCGCTCCGGGAGCTGGAGGCAGAGGCGCGGGTGGAGAGAGCAAAGAGGCAGAAAGAGATCGACGCTTTGCAGCAACAGACCTCGAGCTCATGACCGTCAACGGCTCTTACAGACGGGACTATGCTGGGCGTCGCTAGCGTCATACTAATACATGTGAGTACCTGCGAAGCCCGACCCCTCACTGAGTGATCTCAATATGTGCCTCTTTCCTAGACTTATCTAGAGACTAAAATATGCAATAGAAACTCCTATACTTGCAAGAACCTAATCGGCCTCGCCTAATCACACTCTGACATTTCTGCTGCCTCATACGCGTATTCGAACCTCTCCGTCGTCTTGCCTACAGTTTCTGCGTGGACGGTTCGAAGAACGACGTCGTGGTGCGTTGTATCGCTGCCTGGCCTGTTTGCGCCATTTAGTCCTGACTAGGTCCTGATTTTAACTAGCAAGTTGCCTGGTACCCAGATTGTCACTTCTCCCGGGAACTCAACATCTCTGTGTACGGAAGAACTACCTCATGTTCAGCTTGAAGCCTCCTATGACCCCCTTGATCACACGTGTCCTTGATAGATCCAGTAAGTCGCAAACCCGCAGCGTCTCTATTCTTAACTTGTGCCTGAATCCGCTCTAGTTGGGGGTACCCTTCCCTTGCCTTTCAAACGCCACTCCCCCGCTGATGGCAAGACTTGCAAAAGACAACCATGGTGTTGTTCACCTCACCCTTATCTACGCAGCGGTCCGGCCAGGGCTACATGATGCTACTATGGGAATGATAGCCTGAGCCATGTTAGGATAGTTCTCCCGCTATCAGTATCAGTGCATCACACTGGTCGCCTATTCAAGATGATGCTGTCAAGAGAAGCCAGCACCTGTATGTTATAACGCCCAGGTGCATCCCCACAGCGGTCGCACGGTTCTTCCTCAGCCATCTCAGGGACATCAACCATGACATTGCTATTCTACGCGGCACAGATCATCTCTGTTTATGCTTTCATGCGAGTTGTGTGGTTGATTATTCGGCCTCTGGTCCGCAAGGACCCCCTTGCGGTACTTCCTGTACCGAGTGGTGGTTCTTTCTTCTTTGGTGGGTCCCAGTCCGTGTCGCCCCACTCAGACTGCGCCACTCACACGTCCTCCTTGTTCTCAAAGGCCACGCAGAGAAACTCTTTGGAGGCCATGAGACCAAATACCAAGAAAAGCTCGATGAAACAGGTGAGCGTCCCCCTTCCTACAGTATCATTGCGTACCTTGACGCATTATTTGCTAGGCCTTGTATGCAACCTCGGTACATTCCTTGGGGTACGCTCGCAAACGTTGCCCTCACTGCTTGTAAAGAAATTCATCTTGGATTGCCACAGAACCGGACTCTTCTTCTCTCAGATCCGAAAGCGTTACATCACGTCCCTGGTCAAGGTTTGTCGAACATGCCTCTCATCTCTCGATAGGGTGGAGTCGTCTGACACGGACCTACGAACAGGACCAACACATATTTGAAGAGACGCCCGAATCCTACGCGTAGGTGTACGAGACCGTTCACCCCACGTCTTCTCAATCATGCGTGATACAGGACCAGGAGCGGTGTATTTGGCCAAGGATTGCTGTCGACGTTTGGACAACAACACAGGAAGCAGCGCAAGATGCTCAATCCTGTCTTTTCTATCAATCATATGCGAGAAATGGGGTGAGCACTCTAAAATATCCTTTCGAAAAGGTGGTAAAGGCTGATTGTGCGCTATTAGTACCTACGTTTCACGACATAAGTGGCAGGGTAAGTCACAACCCCTTTGCGTGCCGACGGAAATATTTACACTCTTACTTTTGTATTAGCTCTCAGCGACCCTCAGCCGCATTGTTTCAGAGGGACGACAAGAGGTTCGTGTGCTTACCAAACGGGTCTATGCCGGTCGCTCATTGTTTCCTCCCGCAGATTGAGGTTTTTGAATGGCTGAGTCGCGGTGCACTCGAGCTGATCGGGCAGAGCGGTTTCGGACACTCATTTGATTCGTTGACTGAGGATTCAAAGGAGCACCCATACATGACCGCTGTCAAACAACTAACGTGAGTCTCAGTCTAAGTATCAACCTCCCGAGCATGGCTGACTACTTGAACCAGGCCGTTGTTCTTCAAGACTATAATCGCACAAGTCCTTATTCTTCCTGTGGTCTACAAATGGAACCTGGGAGGACGAGCTCTGCAGCGCTGGGTCATGGATAACCTTACGTGGGGATCTATCCGGGCTGTCAAGAGGATCGTAGACATCATGGATCGTACTTCCCGAGACATCTACGAAGGAAGGAAGAAGGCTCTTGAAACAGGCAGTGTGCTGGATGGATCTGGAAAGGACATCCTAACCATATTGAGTACGTCATCCTCGATCCACTATTTCACTATGCCTGACAACTGCGCCTGCTGTTCTCAGTGCGCAGTAACATGGAGAGCAGTGAAGAAGACAAGCTGCCTGACGATGAGATTGTGGCTCAGATTACGTAGGTCTCCTCTGGTCTGCTTCACCACGAGCCGGCTCAAGAAAGGACCAGTACCTTTGTGTTTGCAGGCATGGACACGACATCTAGCGCTCTGTGTCGTTTCCTCTGGCTTCTAGCACAGCACCAGGATGTCCAGGATCGGTTGCGCCAGGAAATCAGAGACGCTAAAGACAAGTATGGTCAGCTGAACTACGACCAGTTGGTGGCACTCCCCTACCTTGACGCAGTATGCCGAGAGACTTTGCGCCTGTAAGTGTATCGATGTTTCTTCTCTGGATGTTCGGTCGCTAACGTATGACTCGAAATTTTAAGGCACCCTCCTGTTACGGTTATCACAAGGACGTAAGTCCGATTTGAAAGAGCGCCGAGGCACTTCTAAGCTCGACCTCTAGCACCCTCAAAGACTCTGTACTTCCACTCTCCCAACCCGTTCGCGGCAACGACGGACGAGAGCTCGCGGAACTCGTCGTGCCCGCAGGGACCACGATATTCGTTTCGATCCAAGGATGCAATCGAGCTCCCGAGCTATGGGGCCCGGATGCTCTCGAATGGAAGCCTGAGCGATGGCTAAATGACCTTCCAAAGGATTTGGTCGAGGCAAAAGTGCCTGGCATTTACTCCCATTTGTAAGTCGCTTGTTCTGCCTTGGATAGCATCGTCGTTGACATCGGGATAGGCTCACCTTCCTTGGAGGAGGAAGAGCATGCATCGGGTTTCAAATTCTCTCAACTCGAACTCAGTAAGTCTTTTTCTATCCAGGGTTGTTTTTCAGACACTGACGATGTGAAAAGAAACCATGGCTGTACATCTCTTGGACCGCCTTAAGTTTAGTCCTAGCGACAAGCAGATCACCTGGCGGTCCTTTGGTATCGTCACCCCTGCTGTCGATCGCAGTAAAGTGAGGCCTGAGCTACCAATGTTTGTCGAGCTTGCCGAATGAGTTGCCCCTTGCTTCCCAAGCCTATTCAGATGTCTCGTACGTCCACTCAACCACTCTAAGTCAATAATAGCTAATCGTTACAAATAAGAATACGTTGTAGTATCCATCGTTTCTCATGCAGGAATGGCACGGAAAGTTTTGATTTGATCACGCAGTCGTGTGATCCCTCCTGGAGAACTCGGTCCGCAAGCATCCTCGATATAGTCCATGAGGTTATCTGCGAATTGGTAGAAACGGGTAAAAAGCTGCTGGCTGACGTATTGATACAGAGGATCAACGTTTCTGCCTGTACAAGCTATCAAGTGTATGGCTGCGCTCAATGTCGCTGACCTCACCACCGGTAGGCGCAAACGACCGTTCTTTGTGGTACGCCACAGGCCTACGCGGTGGCCCACTAGTGCCGTGACACAACCAAGCACACAACCAAGCACGAAGCTTACTCAACATCTAGCAGAGAGGGTTAATGTTCGATTACTCTCCTGGCAAGTGCGACTTCACCGAAATTTGCTGTTGCTATATATACGTGAGTACCTATGCAACCCGCTCGTCCGCTGAACCACCCCGATATGTCCGTCAGTCCGGTTTATTCAAGGCTTGCCCTACAAAATACCGCTTTCATTTGGACACCAGCTCTGCCAGGAGCCATTCAAGGTGGCAAGAACGACGTCTTGGTGTGTTGTGTCGCAGTGTGGTGTGTTTGCGCTATTCTGTCTTGCATACGTCCTAGATTTCTCTGGCGTTTGTTGACGTCTACACCTTCTCTCTTACATAGCAACTCGACATCTGTGCTCGGTCTCATGCTTAGTGTCAGATCTATGAACACCCTCTTGCGCACACATATGCTTTGAAGATCCTGTAAGTTTCAAACTTCAGCATTTCTGTTCTCACCTTGTGCTTCTATCCGCTACAGTTTCAACGAAGCTTGCTCACTACGACGACGAACAAACGTTGCCCATTTGTTATCTTGACAATAATCTGAATGGACCTGCATAGTCGTAAGTCTAGATCATTTTGTCGTGCTGCCTACGTTCACTCAACTGACAGTCATCTCGAAGAACTTCTATGCGCTCCATAACCGACCAGCCAAGTTTGCAAGATGATTGCTGTCAAGAGAAGCGAAGGATTGCCAGTGTATCTTATATCACTGGGTTGCATCTCAGGGTCAATCGCCGGTTCTTCCTCAATCATCCCAGGAATATTGGCCATGATACTACTTTCCTACATAATTCAGGCCATCTCTGTGTGTGCTTTCGCTCGGCTTGCGTGGTTCGTTATCCAGCCTCTATTCCGTAAAGACCCTCTCCAGGTACTGCCAGTCCCGAAGGGCGGATCCTTCCTTTTTGGTGGGTCCGAGTCCGAGTCACCCTCTGCCGAGCGCATCGCTCACCCCACCTATTGGCCCTTATAGGACATGCAGGGAAACTCTTTGGAGGCCATGAGACCGAATATCAAGCAAAGTTCGATGAAAAGGGTCAGTACTACCTCCATAATAGCATCATTTCTTATCTTAACCTGTCATCTACTAGGTTTTGTGTGTAACCTTGGCTCGTTTTTGGGGGTATGTTCGCACAACTTGCCCTGACACCCTACAGAGAGATGACCTTGAGATGAACCAGACCCGGACTCTTCTTATCTCAGACCCGAAAGCGTTACATCACGTCCTGGTCAAGGTTGCCGAAGGACTCCTCAAGTCTCTTGATAGGGTGAAGCCATCTGACAAGGAGCCCTGAACAGGATCAACACATCTTTGAAGAGACTTCCGAAACGTACGCGTAAGTGACCAAGAGTTGTTATACCGCTGTGCGCTAAAACATACGTGATGCAGGAGCAGAAGTGCCGTATTTGGCCAAGGACTCCTATCGACATTTGGACAACAGCACAGGAAACAGCGCAAGATGCTCAATCCCGTCTTCTCTATCAATCATATGCGAGAAATGGGTCAGTATTCGAGTATTTTTTGGACGCGGTGCTGAAAGCTGACCGCGTTCCTAGTGCCTACGTTTCATGACATTAGCAGCAGGGTTTGTCGCAAGCCTTTCTATACTGATGGCATCCTTTCTTATCTCGTTTTAGCTATCAGCGACCCTCAACCGCGTTGTCTCGGGGGGACGAAAAGAGGTTCGTTGACTCGCTTCACAGATCCATGTTGTTGACCCATATCCCTTCTCCAGATTGAAATCTTTGAGTGGCTAAGTCGCGGAGCGTTAGAATTGATTGGGCAAAGTGGATTCGGTCATTCATTCGATTTCTTTAACTGAGGATCAGAAAGAACACCCATACATGACCGCCGTAAAGCAGTTATCGTGAATCAAAAATCGAAATATCTGCCTTTCTAAGGGAGGCTGACTGAACCAGCCCGTTGTTCTGGAAGACCGCAATCCTTCAAGCCATCGTTCTCCCCGTGGTCCATAAATGGAATCTGGGAGGGCGAGCATTTCAGCGCTGGGTCATGGGCAACCTTACATGGGGATCCCTCCGGACTATGAAGAGGATGTAGACATCATGGATAACACTTCCCAAGACATCTACCAAAGAAGGAAGAAGGTCTTGAAACAGGCGGGGTGCTAGACGCATCTGGGAAGGATATTCTCACTATTTTAAGTGCGCCGATTCACCCTTTCACTATGCCTAACAAATATCGTGTCCTTAGTGCGCAGCAATATGGAGAGCAGCGAACAAGACAAGCTGCCCGACCACGAAATAATCGCTCAAATTACGTGCGTCCTACCATGGCGTGTATGCTCCCCCACAATCCGACTGATGGAGAGGTTTAGAACATTTGTGTTCGCAGGCATGGACACGACGACTGGTGCTCTGTTGTCGCCTTCTTTCGCTTCTAGCGGAGCATCAAGATGTCCAGGACCGGTTACGCCAGGAGATTCGAGATGCCAAGGCCAAGCATGGACAGTTGGACTACGACCAATTGGTGGCGCTTCCATACTTAGACGCGGTTTGCCGAGAGACTTTGCGGCTGTAAGTAACGCTGCCGTCGCATCCATCCATAACGGTTTGCTCACAGACAGGTAATTTCAAGGCACCCTCCGGTTCCAGTCATCACCAGAACGTAAGTTAAGGATTGAACAAGTGCCAAGTCTCTTCTAACTTCGGCTTCTAGCACCTTGAAAGACACTGTACTTCCACTCTCCCAACCTATTCGAGGTAGCGACGGACGAGAGCTTGTGGAGCTCGTCATACCTGTAGGGACTACGGTTTTTGTCTCAGTCCAAGGATGTAATAGAGCTCCTGAGCTATGGGGCTCGGATGCTCGCGAATGGAAGCCTGAGCGATGGCTGAGCGACCTCCCAAAGAATCTGGTTGATGCCAAAGTGCCTGGCGTTTATTCCCACTTGTGAGTCACCTGCTCCGCCATGGATGGCATCGTCGCTGACTGGGTGCCCGGTTAGACTGACCTTCCTCGGAGGAGGCAGAGCATGCATCGGTTTCAAGTTTTCCCAACTCGAACTCAGTAAAGCTTGTCCTATGTTTGGGGTTGGACCCAGATACTGACAAGACAAACAGAAGCCGTGGCTCTGCATCTCTTGGACCGTCTCAAGTTCACCCTCACGGATAAAGAGATAATTTGGCGGTCCTTTGGTATCGTCACACCTGCCGTCGATCGCAATAAAGTGAGGCCCGAGTTGCCAATGATTATCGAGCTGGCGGAATGAAACGTCTGCTTTCCAAGCCTTTCGTACGCCATACTAATCTGTTCAATTCAACGCTTTTAACCTTTACGAATAAGAATGCATTGTAATACCCATCGTCTCCCATGCAGGATAACACGAAAAGTTGCGATTTGTTGCGATCTGTCCAAGAGAGAGTTTGGTGATACAGGCGTTGTTAGTATAGTCCGCGGTTTTGTTTCGATACCGAACGTCAGCCGCATCTCAAGCACGGCTTGGCATCTTCTTCTCTGGAACTAATGTCCCCGTGCCCAGCTTGAAGTTGAGGCCTTTCAATTGCCGTGTTGCTCGATCACACGTGTTCTGGTCAGATCCGAGCAGTGGCAAACCTTCAAGGTCGCCATTCTACCTTCCTAAGTTGCCAGCGTGCCTGATTCAACTTCACCTTAGGTCGCGCCTCCTCGTTCCTTTCACAATGCCCCTTTCTGCTTTTGTGTTGTTGACACTTGCCTATTGAGAAGACAGCAAACGTCGCTCAACTCCTTATCATCGCAGTCATCTGACTTGAACTTGCGTCGTCGTAGGTAGTGCGGAATGAAAGAAGCTTGACCATGTCAAGACCATTTCCCGTAACACCTACAGCTACTCAATTGTCATTCTTCGCGAAGAAGGCTTTCATAACCAGCCATTAAAGTTCACAAGATGATCCCTGTCAATAAAAGCGAGGGCGTGTATGTTATAAACACCCAGGTGCGTGTTCGCAGCCCATCGCACGATTCTTTCCTAACCATCTCAGGAACACTGGCCATGACATTACTTTCCTACGTAGTGCAGATCGTGTCATCTATGCTTTCACTCGCTTGACGTGGTTTCTCGTCCGACCTCTGGTCCGTAAGACCCTCTCGCGGTACTACCTGTGCCGAGTGGTGGATCGTACTTCCTCGGTGAGTGCAAGACTGGCACCCATCGGGCCGCACCGCTCACCCAGCCTCTTGGCCGTCAAAGGCCATGCAGCGAAACTCTTTGGAGGCCAGGAGACCGAATACCAAGCAAAGTTCGATGAAAAGGGTCAGTGTCGCGTGTATGATAGCGTTGTCGCTTATCTTGACCTGTGATCAATTAGGTCTTGTGTGTAACCTTGGCTCATTCTTTGGGGTGCGCTCGCCCAAGTTACCCTCGAGGCCGACGAGAAGATTGACCTTGGGATGACGTAGACCCCAACTCTTCTCCTCTCAGACCCAAAAGCGTTGCACCATGTACTAGTCAAGGTTTGTCGAACACTTCTCAGTCTCTTGATAGGGTGGAATCATCTGACCAGGAGACATGGGCAGGACCAGCACATATTTGAAGAAACCCACGAAGCCTTCGCGTCAGTATCGGATTATCGGATACTGGCTATCTCGCTGTGCGCTAAACCATATCAGGTTGAGGGATGCGGTGTGGGGCCAAGGACTACTTTCGACGTTTGGAGAGCAACACAAGAGACAGCGCAAAATGCTGAATCCTGTTTTCTCTATCAACCATATGCGAGGAATGGGTGAGTGTTTGCAGTTCCCTTCAGCAAGAAATGGAGTTGACTTTCCGTTATTAGTGCCTACATTTCATGAAATTGGCAGCAAAGTCAGTGCCTCTCTGCCTATAATTTGTCGATGGCATTCTCTAACCCGTTTTCATTGTTTAGCTATCAGCCACGCTCGGGCGAATGGTCGCCGAGGGACGACAAGAGGTTCATTCGACTGCTGATTTGTTTTGTTTCACTGAATAGATACTCCCTCTCGCAGATCGAAATCTTCCAATGGCTGAGTCGTGGCGCACTCGAGTTGATCGGGCGGAGCGGATTCGGTCATTCATTTCATTCTTTGGCCGAGGACGAGCAGGAGCACCCATACATGACAGCTGTAAAAGAGCTAGCGTGAGTTTCAAATCTCACGTTTGATCTTTTCGAACGTTACCGACTGCTCGATCCAGTCCGTTGCTCTTCAAAACAGCAATTCTCCAGATCCTCTTTCTTCCAGTGGTTCACAAGTGGAATCTGGGAGGGCGAGCTTTTCAGCGCTGGTTTATGGATAACTTGACATGGGGGTCTGTCCGGGCTCTCAAAGGATTGTAGACATCATGGATCGCACGGCACAGGATATCTACGAAGGAAGGAAGAAAGCTCTCGAGACAGGCGATGTGCTGGATGAATCTGGAAAGGATATCCTGACCATATTGAGTATGTTGTCCCCGATCCACCCTTTCACTATACCTAACAACTGCCTCTGCTGTTCCAGTGCGCAGCAACATGGAGAGCAGCGAAGAAGACAAACTGCCTGAGCATGAAATCGTCGGTCAAGTTTCGTGCGTCCTTCTCGTCTGCCCTTCCACAACTGAACTGATGAACCAACCAGGACATTTGTGTTTGCAGGCATGGACACAACAGCTAGCGCTCTCTGTCGCTTTCTCTGGCTTCTAGCACAGCACCAAGACGTCCAGGACCGGCTGCGCCAGGAAATAAGAGACGCTAAAGCCAAGTATGGCCAGTTGGACTACGACCAGTTGGTGGCGCTTCCGTACTTGGACGCGGTATGCCGAGAGACATTGAGGCTGTAAGAAACTCTGCCGTCGCATCCATAGATGACAATTCGCTCATAAGTAGAGAACTTCAAGACACCCTCCGGTTGCGGTCATCACCAGAACGTAAGTTAAGGATGGAACAAGTGCCAAGTTTCTTATAACATCGACTTTTAGCACCCTGAAAGACACTGTACTTCCACTCTCCCAAACCGTTCGCGGCAACGACGGACAAGAGCTCGCCGAACTCGTAGTGCCCGCAGGAACCACGATTTTCGTTTCGATCCAAGGATGCAACAGAGCTCCTGGGCTATGGGGCCCGGATGCTCTCGAATGGAAGCCCGAGCGATGGATAAGCGATCTCCCAAAGGATTTGGTTGATGCAAAGGTGCCTGGCATATATTCCCATTTGTAAGTCACTTGTTCTGCCCTGGATAGCATTGTCGTTGACATCTGGATAGGCTCACCTTCCTTGGAGGAGGAAGGGCATGTATTGGCTTCAAATTCGCCCAACTCGAACTCAGTAATGCTTATTCTGGATTTGGGTTTGGTTTCCGACGCTGATTATGCGAACAGAAACCATGGCTCTCCACCTGTTGGACGGCCTCAAGTTCAGCCTTACAGACAAACCGATCACCTGGCGCTCCTTTGGCATCGTCACTCCTGCTGTTGATCGCAACAAAGTGAGGCCCGAGTTGCCAATGCTCGTCGAGCTGGCTGAATGAGGTGTCTCTTATTCTTCAAGCGTCTTCACATCTTTCGTATGTCCATTGAACCACTCAATTTCGATAATAGCTAATCTTTACGAATAAGAATACATTGTAACCCCTATTTTTCTCAAGCAGGAATGGCACGGAAGGTTGCGATTTGTTCACGTAGTCGTGTGATCTGTCCAGGAGAGAACTCGGTCATGCAAGCATCGTCGGTATAATCCATGAAGTTGTCTGAAAATCCGCGTCAGCACGAGAAACTAGCAAAGCCTGGTGGCTAACTCACGGATGGGGTCAACGCCTCCGCCTGTGCAGCTATCACGGCCAACAGGGCATCCAAAGGCAGGGCTGCGCTCGGGTGGTGTGTCGGCAACTTCATCACCGACGGCTGAGCAGCCGCCTTGGAAGGTGTGCCAGAGTCCTACCCAATGTCCGACCTCGTGTGTGGCAGTCTATACGAAGTATGGTTCAGCTTCATCCCTGTCGGGTATAAATGGCGAGTATACTAACCTGTCCAAGGTCGTATGGGACGGCGGTTCCCCCGGGAAGAGAAGAGTACAGGACGACTAGACATCATCGTTAGCTTCCCGGCTGGTTGGTCTTTGGGATTCCTATCTCACCGACACCATCGTCCCATGGGAGAGCCTCGTACTCGTATGGGAACGTCGCATATCCCAGCAACCCAGCACCGTCTCCGGATTCGAATCTACCCGAGAGCAAAATGTCAACATTCGACTGTAGAGTGAATTATTGCTCCACTTGCCCGACGGTGTACAAATTGAGATCATTAGGACCTCCAGCACGAAGCGCTTGCTTCATGGCGTTCTGGTAGCTGTTCTCAGGCCCGACGTTCTCGAACCATGACGCATCGAGGGTCCTTGTTGTGTTCACAAGGTTGAAGCTCAAGCCGGTCTCGGCGAAGGCGGCATTCATCACGTCGATTTGGGTTGCAATTTGTGCATCCCTAATAGGATGGTCAGTAGGCGGTTTTGTATAGAAACATAGGTCATTTACGTACGTGATGTTGCCCTGAGAGACGGCAGCACCGGCAAGGACGACATGGACGTGGACGTTAATGCTTTGCAGGGTCGATGTTGTCGCGGAGACTTGGAGAGAGGTGGGTCGACTTTCTCTGAACATCTTTGCCGCCCTCCTCATTTCGGCGTCGCTCCTGACAGCTCCGCAGGTACGCCTGCCAACGCAAAGGGACTCGCAGTCAGCTAAGGCCTGGGGTCAAACGGGTCCAATAGACGTACTCAGCATTGACGTATGCTGCTGCAGAAGCAAGAAGACCCAGGGACAGTGCTACAAAACGCATGGCTCAGGCTGTGAGTAAGATGGCACGAAGATGTGAAAGGCGAAAGACTTCCAGGGGAAGGTGAGGAACTATGAGCTTTTTACTGCACCTTATATACTTGCCCGAAACTATGGGCCTAGAGAGGGCAGTTGTACAAACATTTCTGGAAACCTGCTGTAGCGTATGGAAGACGAGGATCGAAGCATGATGCATCTCTGACCCGCATGGTTGGCTTCTCCCCACCCCCACGCGATGATATGTCCTGATAGTCAAAGAGACTGAGCATTTGATTCAAAACCGCAAACTGGCGAGCTGCCAATGCGGGGAGGATTGAGCGGAACGTAAACAGTAAGTATGGGTTTTCCTTTCCGAGGCAAGTGAAATCAAGGAAGTCGATGGAGCCATGATGCAAGCTTTCGTTCAAAAGGGGAAAACCCCCCGCCTTTTTGCCTCCGTCGCATCTTGGTATAGTAGTGGGCTTGTGGCTGCTTGCGGATTGTATAGCAGCTTGTGCAGCACAGACAGCAAGGACTCTTTGTCGAGATGATAAGACGCCACCATGATATTATCTATCAGTTGAGTTGTACCCTTCCCGACTTCTTAAATACACTATTTTTACCCTATTCAAGCAATAGCTCGCAGCTTCTGATTTTGTTTCACCCTCTGTAGGGTTCTCGAGTACTTTGAGCTGGACACTGTCGAGCACTTGGAAACGCACGATTGGGGATCCTATGGCTATGCTGGAAACACCCTCCAAAACTTAGTTGCCTATCCAAAGCTTGCAAGGGGCTTGCCAGTCCGCGCATCCTCCGGGATGCCCTATCGGCCGAAGCAACTTGGGTAGATGCATGTGGTCCAATTGTTGAAGCCTTGCAAGTCCTGTGCAACGAATCCCGTTCTTCTAAGATTATGTTGCTACTCGAACAGGCAGCGTCAGGAAACGAGCTGTCAAGTGCGATGGATTGCAGGCCTGCCGATGCGGCGTCTCTTAGATCTAAAGCTTCTTTTGAAGCTCCATGATTAACACAAGATGCAGAAGCAACATTCTTCATAAGCTACAGAAGTCTCGCGCATGAGCAGATGCTAATTTTAACTAACTTCTCGAGATTGCGGGTTATCAAACCAATCGCGTATGGCTTCGAATCGGCGAGTACGGAGTGGATCTTGACCTTGTGCCTCCGCTCTAAGAGTCTCACTACTTACCCCGTCTCCGTCATGATTGAGAAGGAGCGTGCTGCACGAACAGAATCGATGATCTGCGAGCCAAGGCTCAAGGCAGAGGCGCAAGTGCGCCCCTTGTCCGTGATGAGCAGGTAGAGCATATGGAATCGGCGGTTCTACAAACCCGAGAAAGGTGGCTCGTACCTTTTGGCACCATGCAAAGTAACATGTGAGGCGTCCAGACAATGCATCAGGAAAGTCGATCTGCGTCGAGGGCGGGTTGATTATGCTAAATCGCGAGGGTCACAGGTCTCTTGACAATGAATGGCGCACTTATACGAGTCTGAGAGTTATCAACAAGAAACCGACGACTCGGAGGAAGAAGTGCTGAAAGTGGAAGTGCCAGCGCCTATCCGATAATCCAAGTGCTCTTCGTCATCGTGTCTCGTTTCAGCGTGGCCGCCTAAAGTTCACTCTGATCCCCACGGAAATCTACTTGAAATTATACCATCATATCCCCACCTCCTCGAGCGCTTGAGCTCTCGAATGATAGAGAGTTTTCGAGATCAACGGGAATCATTGAAGGGTTGAGACATGGAGATCAGATCATCTATGTCCCCGAGCTTATATGCCCACAGACCTCACCTCGTTGAAGTCACTCATATCGCGTGGCCAATTATCGTGCAGCAATCGGGCTGTGTAGTGGACCAAACTGAAAATGGCATCTTCACCAAATCTTCACTACTAGTAGCATTGTGGTTACTTGACATTTTCCGTCAAATGTATTCGAATTCGTTGACATCTCGAGTATCAGATTACATCAGAATATGAGGACAGGGCGAAAAGTAAGGTAGTGGTTCCAAATTATCTAACAAGTATCTGGACAAGTCGACGAGAATCGAAAGCAGAAGGGACCCTTCCCTTCCACGTTCTAGTACTGGTCGAAAGTACCGCCTCATACAACACACCGCCTCATGCCGCAGAGCACCGAGCTTGGCGACCTGCGGCCTTCACCAGCTCGGGCTAGGCCCAACCTGGATTTTACGCTCGAGTGGTAGACTGTAAATGAAGCCACCGGTACCTGCACACATATGCCCCTCGAGTTTACCCCAGATCTATCTTCTTCGGGCGCCCAGACCCGGAATCCCGCTGCATGCTTCGAATGACTTTCACATCGCCTCCTCGGGTACGACTACCCTGCTTCAAGGGTGCAGCCTTCACTTTAACTGAGACGGGTCCTTTTGTCGTCTGCTGCTTTGTACGTGCCGCAGGGGATGCTTCTGTGTGCGAAACGTAGGCGTTAGATGGTGCGCAAGAGGCAAACCACTTGACTGACTCGGAGGAATACCATTGCGCGCTCGATCCTTCTTTGGAGCAACACAGACGCAAAGGAGTACCAGTCCCAAAGGCTTTACTGCGCGATAGGGAATCATCGTTCTGGATACTCCAGATTGTTATTACATTGACAACTCTAGACACAATAACAGTGGGGGTCTCACTCAAAATGCCGGGAGCGTTGAAGAGACTGGTAGAACTTAAGGTGGGCGGAAAGGGCTGAGAAAGGTTGCGGCGGGTTGAGAAAGGATGAGGGCTTATATACTTTCCGAGGACAGACATGCACAGGCTTAAGCCTCGATGTACACACACTGCATAAACGTGCGCATACTTTTATATGGGTTATTTATGCTTGAGCTTGAACGTGCCCCTCTACCTCCACCTTGGAACTGCTTCTTCGCCATCATAACAGCGTCGCAGCGGCATTGTACAGCACCTTGACCACATACCAAATCCTCGAATATCCTAATTCTTGAGTCCATACTGGCTCCAGTATTCTTTCATCTTGCCAAGATTCTCGCCCTCTCCCCGCGCCTCAAGCCAAACCATCAGGTCTCGCATCCGAAGGATCGACAACACGCGTCCTTCCCCAACAAGACTTTCGATTCCTTAACCGTGCTGCTGACGCCATCTTGGCCCTACTTCTTCACGGTTAAGAGCTTGTATGACGCCGACGACTTCGCCGCCGTGCTGGTCGAATGGTTTCAATCGATCCGCGGATGGCCTTCCCAGAAGTCATCACGTCGTCCAACACCAACACTTTCTTGCCCTTCACATCGACCCCAACCATTTTACCACCTTCGCCATGATCTTTTGCTTCTTTCCTGTCATACGCGAATCCAACGTCGATTTGGTTGTTCAGTGTGGAGGATCAAAGAGGTGGTCGAAAGCGAACGGAATGCCCTTGTATGCAGGCCCGAAAAGGATGTCGAACGAGGGGATTTTGTTCAATGAAATTGCATCTGCAATTGTCTGAGAATAAGCCCTGGAAAGGGAGGCCAGAATAGGCCCAGTGCACAGCAGGCCGGCGTTGAAGAAATAGGGGGATATCCTGACAGTTTACGCTCGTCAATCGATTGCCAATCGCCGAATAGGCTTCTGGACGTGCCTTCCGGATTTCAGCGTGAAGGTGCCGAAGTTAAGGGCATCGACAGACATTGCCTGCTTGATCAGCTCCGTTTGATATTCTGTTAGCGATGATTCTGAAGGCATGTTGGACAGTACGAGGATGGACGAAGAAGGGAGCAAGTTTTGCACAAGTGCCACCGCTTATCTTATCGCTGACATCCGAACACTCGATCAAGCTGGGAGGCAAACAGTGGGCTCATTGATTCGATTTCTTTTTCTTCGTACAGCCAACGTACAGGCGTAAAGATGGTACGTATTCTAATTGGTTGGTGGGTTGAACTTGACGCTGAACACACCCCTTTCAATGGTGTTGCTTCAGGATGTATCCCGAATTGAAAGTACGGGTACGTATCTCCCATGTTCCAACAAAGTCGACGATAACCACGAACGGCATCGTCTTCGGGGGGGTAGATCGAAGAAGGCCAGCCTCGGGTGATGCCAGCGCCTGTAGGGTCACTGGGAACGGAGGAGACGTCATGATATGAAGTCCTGCACCGTACATGGCTTTGGTCTACCATCACGAGTTAATGACATGCGACAAAAACCATCAGAAGAAATACTCACAAACGTATTTGCCCTTGACGCGCTGGTTGTGGTCGATTCCCTTGAACTTCGCCTTGTAGTACCCAGTTTGCTTCGGGTGCTCCAAGTCGGTGATATCCCACAAGTAAGAAACCGGGCGTCCGTCAGCAGCTGGACCAACCGCGTCCGCCTCGTCGAGCTCGTCGTCAGAGATGATGAATCCGCTGGTCGTCTCGTCGAGAAGCCAGCCTTGGTGAGTGTAGGTGGCACCCTCGTAGGAGATACGGCTGATGACAGAGGTATTGGCCTTGTTGGTGACGTCGTAGATGGTGAAGGTGTCCTCGTTGTACGAATAGCAGATATCTCTGCCTACGTACTTTGTGTGGGGGCCACGATACGTCAGGCACTGAGCATCGTGAACATACCCGTCCTGCGAGGCGCATCCAGGGGAGGTTGGGTTGGCGGGGTTTGTGAGGTCGATGAAGATGAGGCCGGAGCGGCAGGCTGAGGTGCGCGGCTGAGCACCCACCGCAATGGCGTAGTTTCGCTCTTCGTTGATGACAATGTTGTGGGCACGACCATTGGGGAGACCCCTGAAGAGGGAAGTCAAGTCCGTTGCGGCGCTGAAGGTTTTGGTCTGACCCTGGGGGATGCTCAGGAGCTATCAGGATGTTATGTCAGAATCTCGAGTCTGAGGTGAGCAAAGATCCTACCTTCGTCAGATCAAAGATTTGAACGTAATGGCTGACGGCCTCAGAACCGATGATAGCGTAGTTCTTGAAGACTCGGATCTCCCTCCAGATGCTGGTCGTACTCTGCTGAGGTAGTCGTCCAACGTAGCGGAGGCTTCCGTCCTTGTTCACCTCGACGAACGCAGCACCATCGCCTGGGCGACGACACCGAATTCCCTGCCAGTGGAGCTGGTCCAACCCCAGATACTCGACCCCTCGCCGGTTCTGCTTCCCATCTCGGCATGCGATAGGAAGTAGTGGAGATCGACGTTCGAGCAGGCAAAGGTGCTGTTGGCACCACTCCCGGCGAATCCATTCCTGCAGGTGCTGACCTGCTTGAGCCTGAGTGAATCGCGGTTCCACCTCTCGGACTTGTAGTTGCCGAGGGAGCGTTCACGGTTGTATGTCTTCATCTTCCTCATCATGAGGCGTTCATGGACCTCACCGGACTCGTATCTAGCAGAGTCCTCAGCAGAGATGCTGATTTCCTTGGCCAGAGCGGTACCCAAGGAGAGAGCGAGGAAGATGGCGGTGAAGAACTTCATGGCAGAAGGGAGCTATGAACCGGATGGGCTGGCGCTCTGAGCTGGCAGACTGAGTTGGTCGTCAGCTGCTCTTATACGATCGGAAAGCATGGGGTGACTTCGCGTCTCGCATGGTCGTATGGTTCGCCGAGCCAGTATCATGAGGAAACTGTCTTTGTCAACAGGTTTCTAAAAGTAGGAAGTAGTATTATTACATCGAAGCAATCTGGCGCAGCATACTGCGAAGGTTGTGGAGGATACATTAACCGACAATCATGCAGCTAAAGTCTCATTTGAGCTTTGCACCAGCGGCCATGTCAAGTGAGGAGACACGGTGAATCACGTCTTCAGGGCTGGTATTGCCCATTCTGTGCCCCCCGAGCTGATCTTTCTCCGACTAACCGGTTCGAACAAGAGATGCAGCCCTTGAGAAGGATAAGTTTCTGCGCTGCTCACAGCACCACCTGCAGCTGTCTGGAGCAATGTGATAGAATGCCATTCTCGCGTTACATCGCAAGTAGCCACAGCCTTCTCCTGCTTCTTGAGGCTCTTTCCAGGAGATCCCCACATGCCTTGGAGTAACATGTCCATGCGGCAATTCTGCTTCCGCTGATAACGCCACACTCATCCACAATTGCGGGATCTGTTTCAAGGGGGCAGAATTGCCTCTATTAGGCAGCTTTGGGTGGCGGCTTCAAGTTGTAACTGTGGGCTGGGATGCAACGTTTCGATGCTCATGTTAATACTGAGCAGATTACCTCAGGCATTTCAGGATGGCTACTGATAACTGTTAGGCAACCGTCGGCACGGGATAAGTCAACGGTAACGACACAGTGTCAATGGTCACTGGCGGGCGGAAAGGAACCCATGCGGATGTAGGCTTAGGTTTATTCTTGGACTCGGACTTGGTAGTAAGCCACATTGTCAGGAAGGATCATTACATAGCTCTTCGAATGCTTCTTTCCAAGCCCTTGTATTTGCTGAAGCCAATGAGCCGAAGATGCCGGAACATTCAGTGCTTCTAGATAAGGCCTTCAATCGGAGCGGCGATGAGGATCGAAAACGTAGCATGGTTCAAACTGAATCCTCGGTGGTGCTGCCATTGTGCATGAGCCCCAATCGCGAAAGAGACTGATTTGGCTTCTCCCTTGTGACGCTAGGCTTCAAAAAAAAAAAAAGGAATGAATCACGATCTTCCAGATCCTCCTCAATTCGGAGAGTAGAGCACCGCAGTAGATCACTTCAACAAACGTCCTCTCGTTAACATACTCGAACCTTCTATTTCTCAAAATCGGCGCGTTCTGGATACGATGGGCCCCCGTATCAGCTAGGCAAGCAACCGTCAGCCATGCGCATGAGTTGCTGGAACTCAGCCTCTGTTGGGGTATCCCGTTCCACTTGTCACCACCTTAGCTCCATGTGAGGACCGTTGTATTCAGAATATTACAAGCGCCAAGGCGAATTCGCGCTCATCTCATGCATGAAACGAAGATCAGGTTCAAATGTGAAATAGGCTAGGGTACACTTCAAGCTATTCGATCCAAAGTACAGGGAAAGTGGTCGCTCGCTCGACCCCATACGAACAGGGGGAGGCTGAGAAAGACAAAACAGGGAGCCTTGCTCAACCTATCTACTGGAAAGCTTGGTGGGGGTGCGGGGGGTGATGGGTTGTACTCGAACACCTGCTCTAGCAAGTGATCCCTCCGTACTTGTTCTGAGTGGCATCCCACCAAGTCGCCTGGACCATTCCGGAATTGCAGATGCTTGGCACGGTGAACTGCCACTTTAGGACATTCTTGGGGCCATTGGCGCCACAGAAGGTCGCGCTCGCAGAGCACTGGGAGAATGCTTGAGGTTGTCCCAGAGACCACCACAGACTCCTGAGATATCTGGGACCGTGGAGTCGGTGGTGACGGTGTATGTATAGAGTCCATGCTCGTTCTTGACACAGGAGTTCGCCGCGGCGACGCCCGCTAGGGCGATAATGGATGTGAGGAAGGCGGTGGTCTTCATTTCTTTGTTAGAGAGGAGAGAAGAGGGTTGATTTGGTGGTTGTGCTGTTGAGAAGTTACTGTGCTTGTTGGCTGATGAGGATGGTATAGCTACACGGCCCTCTTATATACCCCAGACTTCAAGGTGTGGCCTGTATACTTGGGAGCCTGGGTAACTCATTCCAAGCGAGGTTCACGCAAATGTGAGCGCCCAGTGCTTGTGGCGCCCACAAACTCAACGAGAATCGTCGAAGGTTGGCAGTAGTTTCGGTATAGTTTCGGCGCCGTTGACATAAATCCAGAGTGCTTCCGTGCCCGGACCTTCAAGCCAAGGGTTCTGCAGTGCTCATAAGTGACTCATGTGGAGAGCGCTCAGTGTTTGACACCCACAAGAAATGTCGAGCGTTGGCGAGGTACTAGTTTCACCGCTGTGAAGATAAATCAAGATTTCTGTTGCGCCTGAGCATGAAAGAAATAGGGCTCTCTACTACCACCCGTCTTGATTGGTGAGGTTTTCATACCAATATATCCTTCATCGGAGGTTTGTGAGTCCTGTCGAGTCGTAGCTATTATGTCTAGCTGCTCAATCTGTTGCGATTTCAAGTGCCCATTCTTGGTCCGGAAGAGAGCATATGGTCATGAAATTGATATTCAGATACAAAGAAGCATTTTTGATGGTCCTGCCTATCAAGTTAACGATGCCTTCGGGTTGATGGCATGGGCGCCTAATATCAGTGTTAAGGTCTCGTAATTTCTGATACGACGTGCGTCGACTTCAAACATTCAGATGAGTATATATGTCATATTGAGGCGTATTTCATGGCTTATCAGCAGCAACGAATGGGGAAACGACGATATGACCCATTTTATGCCGACGGGTCGCCTGACAGTGATCACCCCAGGGTGCGGCTTTACATAAAGGTTGCCTACCACCGACGCTCGACATCCTGTAAATGCGGAGAGCCCCCAGTGTTTGTGACACCCTCAAGCTCAAGTAGAGTTGTCGAACGTTGGCGATGATTTCGGAGCCGTTGATATAAATCTAGAGTACTGCTGCAGAGAAGGGCTCTCGATACCTGTCTTCAAATGGTGATTTCAAGTGCCTATTCTTGTCTGCAAGAGAGCATGATGTAGTGCGAATATCTGAAATTGACATTCGGATGGAAGAAGCGTCTAATTTAATCAGCTACCTTGTCCTTTCTCTTTACTAAGTCTCAGCGTCATGATCAATTAATAATGGACTTGTTCTCAGAGTCTCCCTCGCCGAACTTAGGCCCTTCAAAGTGGTGTTCACAGCTTTCGTCTTGTGCGAGCGTCGAACTCGCTTCAAGACGATCGAAGGAGCTTTCGGTGTATCTCCTGGCGAGCCGACCGTCCACCTTCGCAGCTACTTAGGCCTTAGTAGGAGCTCACATGTTTCCCCGTCTCCTTCACGCCCCTGTATTGATTGGTTCACCTTGACCTGGGCTAATGATGTTTGCGTTATCGAATGGAGCATCATGAGCACTCTGACTTCCTTCCACTGTTTTTCAGAGCATCAGGCTCTTTGTCAGACAGTGCTCTAGCACTGAAACACACCTTGACCTGGTATACGCATATGTGCGTTAGCGAGCAGATCATCACGAGCACCGTCCATCTCGGCGACTTTCTTTCTTTACTCCCTGCCCTACGATTCAAGACCTCGATGCGGTGCATACCACTCAATACTCACCATTATAATTCTGAGTTCCTGGGGGACATAAGAGCAAGAAAGTCAATGTTACTAATCATGAGGACAATGTTGCATGAGGAACACATGTACAACTTGCGGTGTCAACATATCGGCCCGAGAAAGCCCGGTTTATCTTTGTCTAGCAAAGGTTTAAATCATGCCAACGTGGAGATTTACTCGCACATGAATCCATATTAGGGGATCCTTTTCAGGTATACTGCAAACTCTATGGTACATCCTTCCACTCTTTTACGAATCCAAACTCGGAACACAAGCCTTCTATCCTGCATACATAAAATCCAGACAAGAAACCTCCATCCCCTCCGCACCCAAGATCCCCAATCGTCCCAAGGGCCAACACTACGCAGCTCTCTCCTTGCCTTTCTTACTCTTCTTTGGCCCCTTGACTCCCCTCGGATCCGAAGGCCTCCAAGAATCTCCATCAAACCTCCTCGTCCACACAACCTCGTGATCGATCTGCACAATCCTCAAACTCGGACAGTGCCTGTTCCAACCGACCAGATAATCGCCTAGATCTTCGATCAGACTCGCGGTGATACGGGACTGTTCGTCTTGCTCTGTGCTGCTGCTGCGATGGGGGTTGCGTTCGGGGGTGGTCGTTGACGTGGGTGTAGATGAGGGCGCGACGACGCTGCTACGACTGGTAGGAGAGGCTGTCATGGAGGCTCCAGTGCGAGACCGGGAGGAATTGAGACGCATAGCCGACGCAGAGGTGCTGGTAGGCGCAGGGGTGGCAGTCACAGTAGGCATAAGAGTGGCAGGTCCAGCGGCCCGGTTGAGATGTCCATCCATAACGGTGTCGGCTTCCCGTAGGCGACGTCGTTGCGGTCTGCTGAAGGGCTGAAGTATCAATGATCGTGCCGACAGTGGAGGATGGTGGACCAGGAGCAGTAGGTGAAACCTCCCAGCTGCCCAATGTCGCAAAGCTTGAGAGCGTTGCAGAGTGCCCACCACGGCCTCTGAACCCCCCGAGTGCTTCCCTTGCCGGGATGACCAAAGTGAGAGGGTGTGATGGTGGTGTTGGTAGAGCTGCGAGGAGGCCGACCCGCCTGCAATAGGGAGATTGAAGTGCAGAACCAGTCCCCCTATACGCATGGGCAGTAGAGCTCCCGCTCCCAGAACCAGAAGCCGTTGAGCTCGAACCACCCCCGCCTCCACCATGATGGTGGTGCGGAGGATGAGAATGAGCGGCGTGAGCTGCTTCCAACGCAGCCCAATGGGCATCCTGCTCCTCCTCCGACATCCGCCCCGAAGGTTCAAGTTGGTCCATGAGGGCAAACTGCGCAGCCACATCATCGTCAAAGTCCTCATCCCCTCCTCATCCTCCTCATCCGTATCAACTTCAGCATCATCGACGTTCATGTCGTTCTGGGTGACAGCAACGTTGTTGCTCATATTTCCCTGGCCCATATGATGATTGTGGTGGTGATGATGATGTTGCTGATGTTGCTGGTGGTTTTGGAACCCCGCTCCCCCTCCTCCCATACCTCCACCCCCGCCTGGCTGGTGGTTGTTGATCGACGGCGTGGCCCACCACGCAGCGTTACCCTGCCCATGCCCACCACCCAAATTCGAGGTGAACGAGTGCATGCCAAACGGACTGCTAGGGTTGAACGGGAACCGTTGCTGGTCACGCTTGACGCAATCGTGAATGGCAGGATTCGCAGCGTGTGCAACTTCCTCAGTTCTGGAAGGATGTCTGATCCGAGTATGACATGGGTATTCTGCAAAGAACCCAATTAGCGTCTGACGTTGACATTGACATTGACATTTCTTCGGCACTTACTTCGCTCAAGCCGCCTCGACCATACCGTATGACCAATTCCACCAAGCCTTTGAACAAGGCACGAACAGCATACAAGATCTCCTGGTCCCACTTGAAAACGCGTATATCAAGCTTCTTGAGCGTGTTCGGGAGCTTCTCCAAATTGAACAGAACAG
>JAHBOF010000377.1:0-23173 GCA_020736565.1 Coprinopsis sp. MPI-PUGE-AT-0042
AAGATCGCCTCACCTTTCTCCGATTCGAGTCACAGGCGTTGGGACTGGTCTTTTGAAAAGGTACTTCAACTGCTCGAACACATACTGGTGGCGAGAGAGAGAGAGAGAGTGCTCAGCGACCATGTGTTCCAACCGTGGAACACGTTTACTCTGGATGATCGTTTTGATTAACCCGATTCGGACTTGCTCTCGTGACTGCCAGCAACAAGCAAACACCGGCGTTTGCCGGATTCACTCTTCTCCTCATTGTACCCACCGCCAACCGTGAACCTGCCAGGCGCTCAAGCTCGGAGATTACACAGCTCTTTTGCACCAAGAACCCAAGGTTAGTACTCTGTTTCGTCCTTTATTTTCACCTTCTACGAGTACTTGACCCTGTGTCGTGCTCATGAGTTCTTGACCTTGTGTCGAACTCACATTTGCCTATTCTTGACCATGTGTCGAATATGTGAATGTTCTAGTCTTTCTACGATTGTGAATACCGAAGTACTTGACCTTGTGTCGTGCTGTTGAGTTCTTGACCCTGTGTCGAGCTCAGGTATACGCGTTCTTGACCTTGTGTCGAACGTGCAAGCCTATGCACGCCTACCTCTCCTGCCTCATAGGAAGATGGAATCTGAAGCTAATTACCTCTTCCTATAGCAGTCACATACCCATAAATCTCCCGGTCTGCCTGAATCTGGGGTTATGCCTCGCATACTTCCGGTAAGATCTCAAATATCCGTCGTTATTATCATTACTCACTCCTCGACAGACTTTTGCACCATACAAACGGCCCGAGGGTACAAACACGGGTACGTTCGTTTTCAAATCCAATCAATACGCGCTAATCCTAATCTGAAGATGATTGGCTTGCGACGGATGCTAATGTCCTATGTGTATTGGATATTGAGGTTGAGGATGGGGAAACGGGATCGGCCACGGGCATAATCAAACGCCCTCCTTCCGACGAAAGGACGTTCTGGGTCGTTACGTCGCCCAACGAGTACTACATCCCATTCGTCGTCATTGGAATCCGTCATGTGAAGGCCCGGCGCGATGGTCGATATGGCTTGGACGACCGCACCCAGCATCCGCAGTACTTCACAGAAGACTTCTACTGGATGTCTTGCATCCCTCGAACGGTCGAGGAACGTCCGTATCTACGGTGGACGCCTACACTTGACGATTGCGATATCGTTGCGCCTCGCACCCATCTGCGAGTGCTCAAAGATCGTTTCATCGCCGAATTCGAGTCCTACGCCAGCCACTACTCAAACGAAGTTGCATGCTACTTTGTCCGCTACCGCCGAAACAGCCACCTCGCCGCCATCTCCAGTCATATGGTTCAAATCTCCACTCGTTTAGGATCAGTACCCATGGTATTCAAGCACATCATCTTCTACGTCGCCGAGTTTCAAGCAGCCTGCCTCGACATTCATGGTTGGTTGGACTGGACACAAGCGACGGAATACTCGTATGAGCGCCAGAGGTGTCCTTCAATTCCCGTTGCCCCCGTCAACTCCAACCGAATGGGCGCCTTCACCGAAAGCATCGAAGCTGCTCAACTGCTTTATGAGCGTGGTGTTCCTGTGTGGCTTTTGCGCCCTTCCGATGCTATCATAACCGACGGCCCACTACCGTTTCGTACCTCAATCCACTCATTAGGCCAGCCTAACCCACCCCAAGTTGTCATGGATGATTTCAACATCGATGGCGTCTATGATCCCTTTCCTGTCATCTGCGTCGGGTTGCCTTGCACCTTCCTGTATCAATCGATGCAGCGAATCGGATCCCGCATAGTCGACCTCAGACTTCCCACCGCAATCGGGCTGAATGAATACAAGTCGAAGCAAGCAGCAGCATCGACGGGAGCAACACGATCGCAGTCCTCGACGGAACGTCCTGCGCCTTGTGAGTTGTCTCTCGCCGTCTCTATACGTTGTCACTTACCCACATTCGCAGATCAGAAGCACAGGCGGAAGGCGCCTGCCACCGAGGGCGCACTTCCTGCGCTGACAGCGGCTCAACTGGCTCGGTTCAAAGATCCCGTCGATCCTGCTGCTCCGCCTTCAATTCCCTCGTGGTCCGCTTCACTCGCGCTGGTGGATACGACCAAAGTTCGGGTTCGAAAGGACAAACAGCATCGGCTGGGATTCGGCTTCCCCGATCCGACTCTCCTCTCCAAAACGACAAATCGTACCGTCGCCGTTGTTGCGTGGCTCTTATCCCGCATGTCTCACCTCACAACACTTTTCAACAACGACGATGACAACCAAGCAGGTCCTGAGTTGACATCGACCCATTGGACCAACCTTATCTACAAGCTGACCTCAAGCCTCGAGCAAACTCGCATAACCTCAGAGGCATCCACCCCCACTTCGGCATCCCTTTCATCCACCACCACTCTCCCCTCATCGTCCGTTTCCTCCGCCGTCGCAGTAAACCCGCGGAAATGGACTCCGCACTTCTCAACCATCTTCGAGTCCGCATTATCAACCACCAACGTCTATTGGATGGACTATACCTTTCAGCTCGGTTCGAAGGAAGAATTGGAGGCCACCTTAACTCCACGGTTCACTTCGGGGGTAATATGGGAGCTGTACGAAACGAACTTCCGCTTCGAGCTCCTCTTCTTGGATCGGACTTTGGCATCTTCAAAATGGCCTTCAACTCGCGACCACGCTAGCGTGCTGGCAGCGGCTCAGAGAGATCTTGAGGTCCGGAGTGTTTTTGCAAGAGGCGACGATGATGAGATTGCAGCAGGGTATACCCTCTCCCAGATCCCCACTCGTGACAAGGGCCTTGCCTCCTTCAGCTGGCAGGAGCGAAGCAAGTCTCTGACCGCACTTCTTCACCTTATGAAGAGCTGGGATGGCTGCCCTTCCCCTCTTCTCGCATTCAAGCCATCCCACGGAGAACAATCGGCGATTGATTTGGAACGACAAGTCACCCAGTTCTACTGTCAGGTGTTCTTTGATACGTTCGGTCGTGCTGCCATCTGTCCTCGTCGGCTCCCTCCCTCCGTCATCGAAGGGGAGTCCACCATTGCTCCTGGCGCGGCAGTCCTCTCGACCTCTCTTGCTCTCGCTTCGTCCTCTACGGGTTTGATGAATGCATAGCCGCGTATTGTAAGTTGTTCAATTTCTTAAAGAATGTGTCTCTGATATCGATCGACAGATCATTTGTTCTTGATATCATCTGTCCTTCTGCGTTGCATGTACATATATAGGAATTCAATTGTTATCGATCGCCGCTGAGACCAACTGATTTTTAGTCCACTCACCACTTCTCGTCTACTCCACGATCTAGTCTCGATGTCAGACCCTTCCGTACCCCGCCTAGTCAAGCACGATCCTCACCGCCGTCGGCTATACGGCACCTCGCATCTCAAGCTGGTTGATAGAGTGGATGTTGTGGCTCCGACTGGCTCATTCGTTCAGACTGGAAGCTTCAAGCTGCCTTCCAAGGTTTCCTCTACCAGGCGTCATAAGGGCTCTACCTCCCCTCGCAAATCCCTTTCCCCTACCAAGAGCCGCACACCCAAACACATTAGTCAATACAACAACTGGATCAGAACAACCATCCCAAAGGTCATTCCCGCCTACCTGGAACTGATGCGCTGCACCGACAGTCTCCGGAATTTTTCCAAGATATCTCACCCATCGTGTCGTTGCATGCCTACCGTGCATCGACTCCGAGTCGTATGTGCCTTACAAGACCGTACGTATGGTTTCCTCGACCGACTTGACCTGGTTCTGATTGCATTCCCTCCTCGTAGGTATCGACGAAGTCGAGGTCTGCTCCTGCTCTGCCGCTGTACATCTTGTGCAGTTGGGATTCTTCCCCTCTTCCCCCAAACGCCCTTCATTTGCCGTTGACCTTCGTATGCTAGACTTCGCCCAAGATCTGTCATTCCGATCGTCTTTCAACGTCACTGCATGGTGCGGGGCCATGGAGGCGAATTTGTCAAAGCGCGGATACATCCTGGATGGCAAGGATGTGATCAGACGAAAGTTCTCCATGGCAATGAAGTGGTACATCTACATGGTTGCACAGGCGGACCTGGTGGTGGACGACTTCGTTGCCAATGCTATGGATGGTGACGAGGAAGATGTCTTGGACCAGGAGCCCAGCCCCGCGACGGACTATGTCGAACATGACCACACTATCCACTCCCATGAAGCCTCAGAAACGTCTCTGCCCAGCGATTACCTACAATCTCGATGCATTCTATGTTTCCCTCCCGTTCGTAGCACCACCCATCTAAGGTATGTGGCTCACAGGTCTCTACGAAGGACGTTTGTTAACCCTTGTATTGCACAGAGCTGATGTCGTCGTGTGCCTTGACACCAACTTCACCCAGAAGAGGCGCAACGCTGCTCGTGGCGAAGCCCGAAGTGTTCCTCTGTCGCACCCCACAACCGTCTTCCTCACCACCGATGAAGTGGCTCGTGCCAAGGCTCATGTTGAGCGCCTGCGTAACGATGCGAAGAAAACCCGTAACACGAAGGCAGACGACGACACCATTGAACCTGGGTTACAAGTCCCTACTTCCGCCTTAGATGGCTGTCTCGAGTCATTTACGGCTGCAGATGAAAAACGAATCAAAGCAAGCACTGCAATCTTCGCCGACACAGGTATCATGGGCCTTCTATGTAGGCACGACAATGTACTATGGCTTGTCAACATGACGACTGCTGGCGAACGCCAGTTCTATGCAATCGCCCTCATCCTCAAGCTATTCCGCCACCTGCCTGACGATATGACTGTTGGCCTCCTCTATGACGTGGCATGCCAACTCCATCGAAGTTCTGTCAAGTGGGGATTTCTCGAGGACTACATCAACCGCATGATATGGAGTGTGTCTGTCTTTCATGCATATGGACACCAGTGGCCCTGTCAGTTGATCTATCACCCACGAAAATGCCTCGGTTTTGGACTTTCGGATGGAGAGGGCTGTGAAAGGTTTTGGGATGCTATTAAGCTTCTCATTCCGACGTTGCGCGTATCCGGCGTAGGTTCAATCTCATCCTTGTTCAACCATTTATTCACAACTTCATTCAGTACCACCAACGCTTGTTTGCGATTGACAACCAGGTAGCATACCTGACAAGAAAATCCCAACGTGCACTTGGTCTCTGGCTGGCACGGAAGTGGAGGCAATGCTCAGAGAAGAAGGCTGAGGCACTCGACATCCTCTCGAGTTCTCCTCATGCCATTCCCACCCTTGAGGCTCAGTGGCATCTTCAGGTCCAGGCTCAAACAACCCCTTTACCCCGAGTTTCCAAGGCATCGGCAAAGAAGGCAGTTGAGCAAGTGCTGAGTCTTGTTTCCCTGCATGACGGGTTGAAGAAGGAGCTAGCACGAGTAACGAAGCAGCTGGAAGCCATGTCACAATCCTCAAACAGCGATGTCGACGAGCTGACAGCCACATCTCTGGAGCTCTCATCCCAAATCACCAACCTTGCAACTTGTATATCCGAGCGCAAGGCCAAGCTTGGTGTTGAGGGCCGTAAAAGCCTGAAGACCATGGCTAATGATACATTTTTACAACTTCGACTCAATGCTGCTGCTCTTAAGGAGAGAATCCTTTCAAAGCTCAAAAGCCGCAAGTTTGAGCTTGAGCGCCTTGACAGAGCTGCACGCAGCTCAAATGGTAAGTCATTCCTCCTCTTAGTTCCAAGTTGCCATTAACAACAATTTAAGATACCAAGCTTCATGCTCACATACAGTCACAAGTGTCCCGTCACCAACCAAACATTATCAAGCTCGTCAAGCGTTACAATGAAATTTGTGACGAAATGGCGACCCTCAACAATAAACGGAAGACTCCAGCCATTATTCCCTGCAAGATTGATCGTGACACCCTCTTCTCACTTGATGTCGACAATTCCATCTGGGATTCCCGTGGTCTTGGAAGTGATGACCAGAACCCCCCTTTGTGGATGGCTGATGAATCGGTAATGGCTGGTATCAGGGCATGGTTACAGCTCGAACGTTGTCAGGAGGAGGAGGGAAGGCTTCTAGCTGAAAGGATTGGTATGGCTGCTTGGTGCCAAAAACAATGGTATGCCATCAGTAGTGCTCTGGAAAACATCACCCATCCAGACATTGTCTATCCTCTCCTTCGCCGTCGGGACTCTTTACTCCTGCTCATTGATGAGTGGAGGTGATTGTTAGATCATATGCCTGCAGATGACGATATAGTCTGGGGTCCTCCTGACAATGACATCACTGCATCGCGATCACAGCGCCAGAGTCAATTGATCAAGCTAGATGCATTTCAGCCAATATTGTCGAACTCAGATGGGGTGAATGAGTTGGTGGATGAGCAGGGCTGGGAGACTGACTCGGACTTGGAAGATCCTAACAATCTACTTGATACTGTTGATGACTTTTACCTTGATCTCTTCCTTGGTTCTGATATAGGTGTAACAGATGAACTCTAACATATGTATATTACAAGCCAAATCAAGTCACATAATCCTGTAGGCTGGAGGTCTAACATTGGTTTGAATGCCTTCCTTAGGTATGGAACAGTATGTCAGGAGGAACAGGTGTGGGTGTGTGTTCCTTGGTTGTGGAACAGACCACCAGGTATGTTCCACATACATGGAACAGGTGGGTGGATGTGTTCCATGTCAGGTGGAACAGGTGTGGATGTGTGTTCCTTGGTCATGGAACAGATCATCAGGTATGTTCCACATACATGGAACAGACCACCAGACATGTTCCACGTACATGGAACAGGTGGGTGGATGTGTTCCATGTCAGGTGGAACAGGTGTGAATGTGTGTTCCATGGTCATGGAACAGACCACCCGGTGTGTTCCACAGACATGGAACAGACCGCCAGGTGTGTTCCACAGACATGGAACAGACCGCCAGGTGTGTTCCACAGACATGGAACAGACCGCCAGGTGTGTTCCACAGACATGGAACAGACCGCCAGGTGTGTTCCACAGACATGGAACAGACCGCCAGGTGTGTTCCACAGACATGGAACAGACCGCCAGGTGTGTTCCACAGACATGGAACAGACCGCCAGGTGTGTTCCACAGACATGGAACAGACCGCCAGGTGTGTTCCACACACATGGAACAGACCGCCGGGTGTGTTCCACACACATGGAACAGACCGCCGGGTGTGTTCCACATACATGGAACAGGTGTGTGCATGTGTTCCTTGGTTGTGGATAAGACATCTATATGTGTTCCATACTGAATGGATCAGGTGGCTGGTGTGTTCCTTGATCATGGAACAGAGCATTGAATATATTCCATCTGGAACAGAAGATAAAGGGTTCAAGGGATTCGAACTGATGTTGCAGCACTGGTGTTGTTGAAGTAATTGGCTGGTGATATTCTTGCTAAGAAATCAAGGAAAAAAGGCACTGATACAAAGAGGGAACACAATGGCTATAGAGTGTATTCAGAAGGCAAGGCAGGTAGATCACATTGAAAAGCACAGGAGACTCAGGAATGGGCTTGGAAGCAGCAGCAAGTTGGGAGACGGAGATGGAGTTGGAGTTCGAGACAGAGGCAAATCGTAGTGGAGCAACAGACCTACATTAAAAGTGACAGAAGATTCGAGAATGGGCATAGAAGCTGCTACAAGTTGGGAGACGGAGTTGGAGTTGGAGTTCAAGACAGACCATAGGCTATAGCTTTGGGCATGGCACAATGCATACATTTAGAAAAGAATCTGAGACATGCAGTGCTTTCCATGCTGGTAGAGCCATGTATTATGACTGAGAAAATAATGGAGAGGCATGTACAACAGTTACAGGGAGAAATAAGGCCTAGAAAACATGAGCTATAAATAGTTGGACCCCTGGCACCCCTACATAATTGGAACAGATCATAATGTTCCACTGCTATTTATGTATGGAACAGTTCATATGGAAAGGCACACATGGAACAGGAACAACAAAAAATGGAACAGGAACAGTGCAGGAGTGTTCCAAGGGTTCCAGCCAGGAACATTCCATGGGGACCTCTGAGGTCAATTTTTGGGCAAAATTCAAGGACCTTATAGCTTTCTGCCCAGGGTGACTGAGGTGGAGATCGTGGGCTTTGAGGTGTCGGAGTACTTTGTTGGTGATTTGGCGGTGTTCTTCCAGGGTCATGGTGAAGATCAGAATGTCGTCGAGGTAGACAGCGACTTTGCCGGTGGTAATGAGGTCGGAGAAAATGGAGTTCATAAGTGCTTGGAAGGTGGCGGGCGAGTTGGTGAGTCCAAAGAACATGACACGGGGTTCGAAGAGGCCTTGATTGGTTGCGAATGCTGCCTTCCACTCGTCGCCTTCCTTGATACGTACATTGTTGTATCCCCAGCGAACATCGAATTTGGAGAAATACTTGGCACCTTTGAGACGGTTGACGATGTCGGAAACAAGAGGGAGTGGATAACGATTCTTGATGGTGAACTCATTGAGGCGACAGTAGTCCTGTACGAAGCAAAGTTTTCCATCCTTTTTCTTGGCAAAGAAGACTGGAGAGGCCAGGGGAGATTTCGATGGGCGGATGCAACCTTTCTGAACGTTTTCCTTGATGAAGCAATCCAGTTCCTCTTGTTCATTGGAGGACATGGGATAGACCTTGGTACGCATGTCGGCTGGGGCGTCTGGTGTGAACTCGATGGCGTGGTCCCAGGGTTTGTGTTACGGTTCAAGTACGCGAGCTCATTAGAGTTGACGCGAGGGCCGTAGTTCCGTGTCGGAGTTCGGAGATCAAGCGGATATCGCAACTGACTAGGATGCCTTGAAGCAGACTAGAGAGTTGGAGCGAAGTTCGAGGAGAGAAGGAATTGGCAAATCAGGTAGATTCGACGAGAACTAGCTAAGGAATAACAAAGAGTAGCTAGAGGTTTATATAGGTATAGTCGTCGAGTAGTATGAGTCGATATGAGTCGGTACAAGTCAGTATGAGTCGAGAGAAAGAAGTAGTCCGCAGTGCGCAGCACGTCCAGTGACCGTAGAGAAGAGATAGAAATGTAAAGAAGTGCTGGTAACGATGGAAGTAAGAGATGGCAGCGTAAGAAGGTGTTACCAACAAAAGAATGAGTCGAGGAACGATAAAGGGGATCAAAAGAGTAGAACGAGTCATATAGAAGTCCAAATAGATATGATGTCACAAGAGGAGGGTGAGAGAGAGGAGAATGGCCGTTAGAGCGATGGAAAAGATAGGGGTGTGATAGACGGTCATAACATTACCCCCCTCGTAAGCTTGATTGTCCCAATCAAGCCCTAGAGACGGCACGGCGAGGAAGAGGAGCAGTCCTCCTGGCCCTCTGAGAGACGAACCGGTTGGACTCGGCTTGTTGGGTGCTGACGATGATAGGCTTCTTGATTCCGGGGGTGACAGTGAATGGCTTCTTCTTGTTTCGCTTGAGGTCGCAGCGCTTGGCCTTGGGGAATCCACATTCTGCTTTCACATGGCCTCTTCCTCCGCAGTTGAAGCAGTCAGTCAGAGGCGTTCCATAGCCATACCCCGCCTCTGTGGTGTTCAGGACCCATTCGTGAACAGATCGCCTCTTGTTGCCCATCTCCTTGTACGTTCGTCGCAGGTGTTTGATTTCGTTGTCGAGGTTGAAGTTTCCATAGTCCATCATGTAGATGATATCCACCCAGTGTCCAATGAATTCGTTCCATGCATTTTCTCTGATGGCGAGCAGGCGTTGGACAGTGACGGAGACCCGTGGCGTGGCCCACATGTGGCGGCGTATGACCGTGGTGAGGTCTTCCATCTCTTCGTCGCGTTTCTGCATTGAATCGAGTGCCCTTCTTCCTCCATGATCCATGCCCGCTCTGAGGTATCCATAGTCGGCGTTGGTGAGGAGGAGATGTAGGATTTCTTGGGCTTCGGGCATGGTGGTTGATTCATCGTCTTCTGGCGCTTCAAGCATGGTGACATCGTTCTCGTTGACGACTTTGGTCCAGTCTTTGCAGACATAGCCCCACCCTTGGGCGCCTGCATCGACCATCCATCCTCCATTTCTGTCAGTCGATCCCCAGCCTTGGGCGGGGTCTTCGTTTTCGGCATTAGTCCAGGCTTCATCCATGTCATTGTTTTCTTCTGAGGTCAGGGGAGGCATTTCTTCGTCGGTTTCTTCGTTCATTTGTTCAGCGGTGGTAGGGAGATTGTTAGGCGTATAGGTGAGGTTGAGGAGAAAGGCTGGCATGGCTGCTTCCAGAGCAGCGAGCTGAGCGGCGGTGATGTTCTTGATGGAGTAGGACATTTTCAAGAGTGGTATGAGAGCGAATTTGTTTCTGAGTTCGAGTGGTAGAGAGTTGTTGGATTTCTGGTGTTGATGTATCGCGTTCAGCTGTCTTTTAAGGATTCCTTGCCTTCTTCTTTCGGATTCTGGTTTTCTTGTATTGTTCCACCATCTTCTGTGCTCCATCAAGGAGGTTTTCTTCATCTTCCCATGTTCCTTCTTCTTCTGGATAGCCTTTCCATTTGACGAAGTACTTGAAGCTTCCTTTTCTTGTCCTTTTGATGTCGAATGATGCGTTCCACCTCGTAGTGTTCTAATTCTGGTGGTGGTCTGGTGACATTTGATCCATGAACTTCTGTCTCCGTGTAGGGTGTCAAGAGGTTGGCATGGAAGACATCATGTAGTTTGACACGCTTCCAATGGTCTGGGATGTCAAGTCGATAGGTGACAGGTCCAAGTACTTCTGTGATCTTGAAGGGTCCCTCTCGTTTCGCTTTGATCTTCTTATTGTACCCAAGGTTCAGGTTCTTTGATTCAAGCCACACTTGTTGTCCTTTTTTGAACGGCTTGAACGTTGACTTGATTCGTTGAGACATTCGTTGTTGGGCTAGTGTATGTGCTGCTAGGGCTTCATTTCTGATACGTTCCATCGTCTTCACCTTGTCTTCGGCTAAGGGATATTGCGTGTAGTCGAATGTCGCTGGGATAGCCTTTGGGCTGTACCCCATGATGATTTCGAATGGAGTGTGAAGTCGATCAGAATGTCTTCTGTTGTTATGGGTGAACTCCAGGATTGACAGATGTTGGGACCAGTCTTGTGGAAACCCAATACAGTAGATTGACAGCCATGTTTCGATCTCTTGATTGAAGCGTTCTGTGGTTCCATCGCTTTGGGGGTGGAAGGCTGTCGTCAGAGAGATGTCGATTTCAAGGATTCTTAGCACTTCTTTGAACAGAGAAGCTGCAAATTGCGGTCCTCGATCGGAGATAATTTTGTCTGGTAGTCCATATCTTCGAAACAGGTTGTCGATCAAGAGTTGAGCTGTCTGTTCTGCCGTGATCGTCTTGTTGCATGGAATCAAAATTACCCCCTTCGAAAGGCCGTGGTCCACCACGGATAGAATAGAGTCGAATCCATTTGATTCTGGCAGATCGGTGAGAAAATCGATGGAGACTTGCGCGAATGGTCGGTTCGATGTAGGGGGAGGGATAGGCATCAGTGATGGCTTCGATGGGTGGCGGTTGATCTTGAACTGTTGACATTCTGCACATCCTTTGATGTAGTCCTTGATGAAGGATCGCATCCCATGCCAATAATAATGCTCTGATACTGCGTTGAAAGTTGCAAGTTCTCCAGGATGTCCTGCTGTGATGGCATCATGATATCGTTTGACGATGGCTCTCCGCAGTTCTATGTCTTGAGGTACGTAATTCTTGCCTTTGTAGAACAGCAGTCGGTTGTTGTCGTGTTCTTCGAGTGTCCAGTCTTCTAATGGTTTCTTCATTGCCTGTGGTCCTTTTCCTAAGATTTCCTTAATGCGTCTGCCGCTTCATTATCAAGCTCTTGCGTTCTTGAGATCCAACTTTGAAGGCGCAGTGTCGATTAGATTGATGTAGGAATCCTGATGATTGATGGCGTTGATGAAGAGCTCTTTGGTAACATGGTGACTTCTTCGGGTTCTTCTTCGTCCGGACAAAGATCTGGTCGTCTTGAAAGCGCATCGGATTGGACCATCTTGTTGCCAGGTACGTGAACGAGTTTGATGTCATATTCTGCAAGTTCTAGTTGCCATCTTGCTTGTCGAGTTTGATCTTCTGCGGTGATCGCCAATATGTTAGGTTCAAGTGGTCGGAGTAAACTGTCGTCGTGTGGGGCGATCCTTGGATGTAATGTCTCCATTCCCGCAGAGCTCTGATTATTGCCAATAGTTCTCTGTCATAGATCTCGTAGTTTCGTTCTGCAGGGGAGAATGACTTTGACAGATATGCCACTGGTGTCTTGATCCATTGGCGTCCAGTTGAGTTAGAACCGCACCTGAAGCATATTTCGATGCATCGGCTTCGATTTGGAATGGCCTAGTGTGATCTGGCATCATTAGGACAGGTTCTTCACTGAATCGTTTCTTCAGCATCTCAAAGGCCTTGCTCGCATTCTTCATTCCATTGGAATTGGTGTCCCTTCTGAAGGAGTGCATTGAGTGGTCTGGCGAGGTCGGAGTAGCTTCTGATGAACTTTCGATAGAAAATTTCCGAATCCCAGGAAGGATCGTACTTGTTTCATTGTCCTAGGTGCTGGCCAGTCCAATATTCCTTTGACTTTAGTCGGGTCCATGGAGATCTTGTTATGTTCGATGATGAAACCAAGATAGGCAATCTTCTCTTGGGCAAATTCGCATTCTCGGTTTCACATATAGATCGTTGTCTTTGAGAATTTGTAGGACTTCTTTGGTGTGGTGTTCGAGCTTTTTCTTGTCGTCTGAGAAGATCAGGATGTCGTCCATGTAGATGACCACGTATCCTCCTTCAACTTGTTTGATGAATATGGTATCCATCATCGTTTGGAATGTTGCTGGAGAATTGGTAAGTCCAAAGAACATGACCAGAGGTTCGAATAGTCCATATTTCGTCTTGAAGGCAGCTTTCCATTCATCTCCTGGTCGAATTCGGATGTTGTTGTAGCCCTTCAGAACGTCCAATTTGGTGAAGTATCTTGCTCCTTTCAGTTTGTCCATGAGATCTGTCACGAGGGGAAGTGGATAGGCGTTTTTGACTGTCCAATCGTTGAGATAGACATAATCTTGACATGGTCGCTTGCCACTATCCTTCTTCGCAACAAAGAAGAATCCTGATGCTTGAGGCGATTCTGATGGTCGGATGTATCCTTTGGTCAAGTTTTCCTTTACAAAAGTCTCGACTTGAGCATCTTCTTCCGGTGTGAGGGGATAAACTTTCGATGATCGGGGAATGAAGCCGTCTTTCAAATCGATTTTGTGATCCCAAATTCTGTGGTCTGGAAGTCTGCTAGCCTTCTTTTCATCGAAGACCGATAGATATTCGTGGTATTCTGGTGGCACATGTTCCGCGATGTTTTCAACCTTCTTTTGTTCGTTGTATTTCTGTTCGAATGCCTGGGAGTGACTCATTGTCGATTCGATCCAGATCTCTTCGGTTTCATCGCATGTTTTCTCCGATGATGTAGGATATGATCAGGTCGTCTGAATAGTCTTCGATTTCTTCCATGAGGAGGAGAGAGTTCAAGGGCAGGGGGTTTGTTGCTGAGAAATATTCCTCTCCTTCGTCTTCCATTGTTACAGGGGGGAGGGGAGAAGATCTCCAAGTGAGGGTCTTCTTCTTCCAATCGATGTCGGGGGTTCTCGTACTCGAGCCATGGCAGCCCAAGTATAATCTTCTGTCTTCCTAATCCGGTGATATAGAAAGTCGTTCGTCTGGTTTGTCCGTTGATAGTGAGGTCGAGTATCGTTTTGTATTTGATCGTTCCAGCTTTGTTCGGCGTCCCATCGACATTGTTGACCTCCAGCTCTCTCTCTAGGAGATGCAGGGGCAGATTGTTGTCTTTGGCATACGTTGTATCGATGAAGATGCCTCCAGCTCCGCAGTCGATCATTCCTCATCGTCGACGGTTACTGATCCATTTTGCGTTTCACCCGAAAGTTTCATAGGGATAAATATGGCTTTATTTTTCTTTCGGGCTACTAAGGCAGAATGAATAGTTAAATAGGGAGAGACTGACGTCGGTGCAGTTCTCCTGATCAAAAACCCGCTTCGGCACACTCTTTCTCAATCTCGTTGCGTTCCTCCTCATTGTAATCTGCAACCAACGCTCTGATGTGTTGGGCAACTTCGCTGGGCGTCTTCTTCACGTTGGTGTTCTGGTATTGTTGAGAAGATCCTTGGTTCGTATTGTTCCTCTGCTTCTTGGGGCAGTTCCTAATGATGTGACCATGTTGTCCGCAGTGGTAGCACAGCCCTTGACGTTTGTACTGTTCTGCTTGCTGCGTAGTGAGGGCACCAATTTCAATGGGGTTCGAGGATGATCCAGAAGGATGGTAGACTGGGCTGGTGAAGCGCCTCCTCTGGTAGTTGTTAGATCCTCCATTCTTGGAATATTTCCCCGGGTTGATGATGGACATGAGCTGCGTCGCATGACGATAGTTCTTGTCAAAGATTGCAGCTTTTGCTTGGAGTCCCTTGAGATCGGTGGGAGGATTATCCATTGTCAGGATCTTGAGGAGCAACGGTTGGTTGATAGATCGCTTGTACGTTTCCATCAGCATTGTCTTCTCTTCTTCTGGTTTGACTTTAGCTTGTCCAACGAGTAGATTGAATTCGATGTTGTGTTTCTCGATGGGGTTGGTTCGTTGCTTGAGAAGGCTGAGTCGATTGAGGGCGTCTTGGACTACATCTTCTTGGGAAAAGGCCGTTTTGAACTCTACAACCCATTTCTTCCACTCGGGGACTACTACTTCGTAGGTTTCTTTGTTCATCTTGTCTTCAAGGTATTGTTCCTTCCATATTAATGCATCTCCTCCTTTGAGATAGGAGAGAGCCGCCAGGGTCTTCATCGTGTCATCGGTGAACTTCTTTGGGTGTCCTTGGAAGTACAGAGCACATTCCTTGATAAATGCGTCGACTTTGGTTCTGTCTCCATCAAAGGGAGTGGGGGGAGCGACTCCTTTTCCATTGTCTTGGGTGGCCTCTGGGACGCGGTCGTCTGATGTTTCTGCTTTGGCTGGCATGTCTTCTTTTCTGGTGATTGGTTGTTGTTTATCTTTTGATCCTTCTTCTTGTATTTCAGGTGTGCCGGCTCGTGTGGCAGGGCGAGTATTTCCTCTTGATCTTGATGGTTCTTCGTATTGTCCTGCAAGCGGTGTCTTGGTGTCTTTGATATTTCTTCGGGTTCCTTGCATAAACTGATCTTCTTCGGCTATTGATGTACTGGCTTCTTGTTGAGGCTGTCTTGGTAATTCTTCTTCGTCAGATTCTTCTTCTTCGTCGTCGTCGTCGTCGTCTTCGTCGTCGTCGTCTTCGTCGTCTGTTTCTTCTTCTTCTTCAGATGATGATTTGTCTGGTGCTGGTTCTTCTGGGTTCTGTGCTTCGTCGAGTAGGTTTTCTACTTCGTCCCGGTCGTCAGGGTTACTGCTTTCTGAAGAAATCTTGGTTCAGGTGTCTTGTCGTCGTATTCTGCCAGGGCGATACTGGCAGAGTAGTTGATGGAGCTAGTTCTTCTGTTACGGTTCAAGTACGCGAGCTCATAAGAGTTGACGCGAGGGCCGTAGTTCCGTGTCGGAGTTCGGAGATCAAGCGGATATCGCAACTGACTAGGATGCCTTGAAGCAGACTAGAGAGTTGGAGCGAAGTTCGAGGAGAGAAGGAATTGGCAAATCAGGTAGATTCGACGAGAACTAGCTAAGGAATAACAAAGAGTAGCTAGAGGTTTATATAGGTATAGTCGTCGAGTAGTATGAGTCGATATGAGTCGGTACAAGTCAGTATGAGTCGAGAAGAAAGAAGTAGTCCGCAGTGCGCAGCACGTCCAGTGACCGTAGAGAAGAGATAGAAATGTAAAGAAGTGCTGGTAACGATGGAAGTAAGAGATGGCAGCGTAAGAAGGTGTTACCAACAAAAGAATGAGTCGAGGAACGATAAAGGGGATCAAAAGAGTAGAACGAGTCATATAGAAGTCCAAATAGATATGATGTCACAAGAGGAGGGTGAGAGAGAGGAGAATGGCCGTTAGAGCGATGGAAAAGATAGGGGTGTGATAGACGGTCATAACAGTTTGTGTTCTGGTAGACGTTGGGACTCGGATTCAGAGAAGATGTGGGCGTGCTGTCGGTATTGCAGGGGGATCATTTCTTCGAAAGTCTTGACCAGTTTCTCCTTTTCGATCTGTTCGGCGATTTGCTGGGAGTAGGTGAATCCAGCGGTGCACCACAGTTGATCACTGATGTCCTCAAGGAGTCCTTTGCGCTTGAAAGATCGTCATAGTCGGCGGTTGGCGTTGATACGGCAGAAGGGTGGTGTCCACCAACAATAGTCATACTATTTGCTGTAACTACCACAGATGGGAAGTCATGTTTGCCAAGCATATTTATGAATACTGGACCATGAATATCATTGAATATTGCTATGGGAGTGCAAACATGATATTCAAGTGTTATTCATGTGGTTTCTTGTGCGATATTCACTGAATATTCAGGAAACTCGTTGCAGATAATCATGCAAGTAATCATGTTATATTCATGGTGATAGTCATATACCAATCATACCTAGATAGCAGTTGATGATGATTATATAATGAATCAAACCTGGTCTAAGAGCCTTATTTTAATGATGGGACTTCACTCTTTTCAGATTATGGCCTCAAATGCTAACAATTGTTAAAATAAGGTGCTCCCCCCACTTTCCCAGGGTGTATTCAACCCCAAATTAAGCCCAGGCATTTGATTGCATTTGTGGCTGTAATCACTTGTCATGAGCATGAATATTCTCTAAGAGTCGTTACGGCTAAATGGGTGATTTGCCGATGGCAGTGCCTAATAGGTGAATTCATATTTGCCTATGGCAAAATGATTTGGCCCATCATAAGGCAAATCATCTGCAAATCACCTCAAATCACGCAGCGAAATCATTTCGCAAATCGTTTCAATGCCTAACCCTAACTAATGGTTGCTGTATGTTATCCCCCTCATGCCTCTATCGAGGCATTCGGGTGTTCGACTAGGAAATGACTTATTATATATATACCCTCCTAACCCTAACCGCTAACTACCCTAACTCTAACTCAAACCCTAACCGCTAACCAACCCGAACCCTAACTATAAGTCGAAATCATGTCGAAATCATCGGTATTTACCCCCTCGAGCCTCTATCGAGGCTCTCGCGTGTCACATCTTGGGAAAGGAGCAGCTGGGGCGCCCTTCTTACAGTTGTCGGCATGAGAGGCCAGAAAACAGCAACAGTGGCTGCCCAGCAGGAGGAAATAGGCATTCCACATACCCCCATCAAACCATCAATTAACACCCTTAGATCTACTCATGATTTACCCTATGATTTGCTTAATGATTTGTCTAATAATACAGATGATTTCGCAATGATTTGGTCTGCTTGAACCACCCTCACTTTCAAATCATCTTGCCATAGGCAAATATGAATTCGACTATTAGGCACTGCCATTCACAAATCACCCGAACTTAGCAGTAACTAGTGTCTCTAAGTCATGCAATAATCATCACTATTACTGCCTATTACACTACAATTACTGTTTACTTCCCTAACCTCTAACCCAGACCCTAATCCTAACCAACCCTAACCCTAACTGTCCTAGTGTCAAATGTTGCAGTTAGGGTAAGTGCAATGCGCTTACCCTAACTGATGGTCTGTGCTTCATAAACTGTATTACCATAAATTATGTATTTATTTAGCATTATTTATTCATGATTATTTATGATTACAGCAATGAATACACATGATTAACATATGATTATCACCATGAACATAACATGATTACTTGCATGATTATCTGCAACAAGTTTCCTGAATATTCAGTGAATATCGCACAAGAAACCACATGAATAACACTTGAATATTGTGTTTGCACTCCCATAGCAATATTCAATGATATTCATGGTCCAGTATTCATAAATATGCTCGGCAAACATGACTTCCCATCCGTGGTAGTTACAGCAAATAGTATGACTATTGCTGGTGGATACTAGTGATCTGTGGGAGTCGATTTCATTGGCCCTCTACCCACCACTCTGGATGGCCACGACGCCGCTATCGTTTTTACAGATCATTACAGCAAGTTTATCCATGTTTTCCCCTGCACCACCAAGATCGGCTCTGAAGGAGTGGCTGACATCTACTACCGTGAAATTTTCCGCCTTTACGGCCTCCCCCTTCAGTTCACCAGCGACAGAGGCCCCCAATTCGCCTCCCAACTCATGCGCGATTGTCGCGAAGTACACGGCACTATATCAAAGCAATGGCGGAGAACACCACACGGTGTTAGATGGCGAGCGAGGTAAGACTCGAAGTCGATCGGCAACGACGAGATGAGCAGCAGATGCGACTGAAAGACAATAGCGGATAGTCCAAGATTGTCTAGCAACACAGAGCAGAGTGGTTCGATGCGAGTTAAGCGATGTATTGACGAGGAGGTCAAGCTGAGGAAATACAGAGCGAACTACCTAGCTTATATACTCTACAAGACATGAGCGTAGCTGCGATGAGTCTGAAGTATGAGTAAGCGAGTATGGCAAAGAATGGTGAAACGATGGTGTCAGAATGGCGCAGGGTCGCGCGATGCTGCGTAGGGCAGCGCGAAGAACAGTGAGCGCTGACCAAGGCTGATAGAAGCTGCGTAAGGCAGCGCGTAGAAGCGTGATATAATAGAAAGGAGTCAGGTGAACAAATGAAATAGAAATATCAAAGGCAGCGCGTAAGGCAGCGCGTAAGGCAGCGCCTGTAGTGCAGAAGAATAGGAAAGGAGAAACGAGGCAGTGCGCCATAGAAAGTGTCCATGCCAAGACGGATAAATGAAAAGATAGGGGCTAATGCGGAAAGGGTGATGGGAGATCAAAAGGTGGGACGCAAGCAAAAATAGGGGCGTGTAAATAGGGGCTAGGGGCTGACCGTGTTCACGACAAATATGTTTGGCTAGACGGCAGTGACATCAAAGTCCGAATTCCATCTCGAAGCTTAGGCGACAAACAGCTTGGACCCTTCAAAATTCTCGAACGAATTGGCGACCTCGACTATAAGCTGGAACTTCCTCTCAACATGCGACACATCCATCCCGTTTTCCACCTTGACAAACTCTCCCACTTCAAAGGCAATGACGTCAATGGCATCTTACCACCACCACAGGAGGCTGTAGAAATCGAAGGAGAGACGGAGTTCGAGCTCGAAAGCATTCTCAACAGCGAATGGAGGAAGAAAGGCAGGAAAAAGGAGCTCTACTATGAAGTCAGCTGGCTCGGCTATGACGCCTCACACAACAGCTGGGAACCTGAATCCAACCTCATCCCTCGTTCACAAGAATACATCGACGAATTTCACGAACGCAACCCTGACACCCCTCGCCGCATTTCCGCTACTGACTACGTCCGCCTAGGCCTTCAAATCATTGAGGACAATGAAGCATAGGAGGGGGGTAATGTCGTGGACACCGGTTAGCCCCTATCTTTTTGCCCCTATCTTTTCCTTTTTTATCTTATCTTGATCCGCTTTCCATCTTATCTCTGTTACCCCTATTCTTTCATCTCCGTTCACTTGTCCCGATGGTTCTTTTCCACATTCCTACCGTTGATTACTACTTCACCTTCAGCTACACGCATTGCCTCTGCGCAGCCCGACCCCTCTTTATCATCCTTTTACTCAGCCTGACTCATTTCTATCGTTATGCCTGATACGATTACTTATTCTTCGTGCTGCCTCGCGCAGCTTCCTTGTTTATCTCTGTCAGCATAACTCACATGGCCTTTTGACTTAGTACGACTCAGCACCTACTGTAGGGTATATAAGACTGCTCGTTCTCATTGTATTTCCTCAGTTTGACCTCTTCGTCAATACAACACCTTAACTCGTCATCTCTCCGCTCTAAGCCTTTCTCCGCCTCTGCTCTCGACTTGTAGTTCCACTACTTGTTGGTCGAGCCTCTCACCGCTCAGCCTCTCCACTCCGTCATCGCTGCCTCCACCTTCGTCATCGCCGATCGACGACTCCGTCGATTAGATTGCATCTAGCGCCGCTCTCTGCAACACTGTTCCCGCTTGCAGACAATCTCAAGCTCTTGCAAGTCGGTTCGAAGGTCGTTCCATGGAAGATTCTGAATCATGGCTTTCAAGAGGAGTCTGAGGATCTTCTAAGTGGCAAGCAGAAGAGTAACATCGGAATACCCACTGTCCCTCTTGTATCTTCAAGCCAGCTCCAATCCATGAGCTTATCCCGACACCTTTATTGCGAGTTTGTTCCTCTTGCATTAAGTCGTGCTGTACCTTTGAGCATGAAGGAGCTGGTAGCGTAATCTCTCACTCAGTGCTCAGGCGGGATTAAATAAATGTATGTACACTTTTCGATAGAAAGATTCAATGTATCCATTGCAGAAACGACGTTGTTCCGTTGGGCAAGAGCCTCCGTAAGCTGAATTTGCCATTCTTTCCGCTGTGCATCGGACGTTGTGGTGTTCAAAAGATCGAAAGCTTCCTGCGCTTGGGTATACTCCTTGAAGCTCTTCTCGTAAGCCTGTGGAATCCCTTGAACTAGTGAACTCCTGTCAGATGTTCAAGTTGTAACAAAGAATGGAGGTTGCGTACTAAGTCCCGTCATCTTCTTCCAGTTATTGTCCGCTATCAGTGCGTCTAGGACTTCCGCACGATGAGCTAAAGTCATCACTTGGGTTGGACGTGCCGCTTCGTTGAGTACAGACCATAGAGGCTCTAAGATTTCACTGCTCGTTTTGCCTAGTCCATCAATGAACAAAGGTGAGTAACGAGCGTAACACTTCTCTTGATGGCCATGGACGTGAAATTGCCCAATGCCAGCGGTGAACGTGAATCCCGTTGGGAGGACAGATATTCCGCATCTTTGAAGTGGGTCCGCAAATGGACACTGTATTGACAGTTCACGTCGTAAAGGAGAACTGTCCGCGGGGCGGTCACAGCACCAGAGGAACAAATTGCTCGTCAAAACCATAATCCATGTTCATTTGTCTTCACGAAATTAGTTTTCTGAGCATGAATAAGCTTCTGAAACTCACTGTTTGCCTTTCTGGAAGTCAACGACGCTGTTTGGAGCAAAGGCACCATGACGGGTACATGTGAATGCCCCAACTCCAGTAACATCGCATCCTTTGTTGTGGACCTTGTATTTGTCTTCGATGGCACAATGCTCGTTACATGTGGGTTTCTGTGTGACCAGGGGGATAAGCACAGAAATTGATAGTCGCCTGAAAGACCTTGAGCCAAACATCGTCTTTGGAAGTTTGAGAAGCTCGATGAACCAAGGTGAAATTTCCATCAGCTACAAGGCTGACAGTGTACTTCCAAGTCTCAGGATTGTTCTGCCATCCTGTGTTGAGATTCTTCCCTGCTTGGGGACATCCAGCACAGAACAATGCCTCGCTTCCTGGCGGGGTGGTCGATGACACGTCTGAATGACTTCGGCCACTTCGTTTCAGTTCCTTTAAGCGTCTCCACTGGCGGCCACATCGGAGCCCCTCTCGATAACGATCCTATCACAAAAGGCGTCAGTACCAATCGAGGGGTTTAAAGGCAATGTTGAAGGCATACCGGAGCATTCTTAGGAAATATTTCGTTTGTAACCCGTTGGAGCTTCGAATAGAAGTGAAGAGATGAAGTGTAGCACTCCAAAATGTCCAGGAGATAGTAATCAAGTAGTTCAAAGGTGAAAGCGGTGTGGACATCCAAATGAGACGAGTGATATAAGCCCATTTTGAGCAATTGAATGTCTTCCTCCAGGGAATTGTCGCACTGGCAGAACTGTACCATAAGATGGTGGATTCCGTTGGTATGTACGACGACAAGGCTGCGACTATTGCCGAAGACACGACCGTCTGGCTTGGCTCCGAAAAAGGGGTCATCATCGTGCAGCAGCGTCGTGAACAAAGGAATAGTCTCGAATGGAGTGGCTGATGAGCAACAGCTCTTGAGGTTGCATAGACTGACTTGGAGGCCAGATCTCCTTCAACTCTATGCAGTGGAGTTGATGCATGCTGACGGCGGACACAGGTAGTACAGTAGAGTGGTTGCCCAAAGCATTCCTTGCAGCGCCAAGTAACGCCGTGCAATAGTTCAACATTGCACTGTGAGCAGATGTTTTGGGCTGGAAGGGCTTCCTTCTCCATGATCTCGTGCAAGTAGTCCACCTGTTTGTTTGCCGCCCAATCGCGCATATAGTCATTTGGCGCCTTTTGGAAATGTCCAGTGAGAGTAATGACTAGAGGCACTTCAGTCACCCAAGGAAACCCCCATCGGAAGGTGGTTGTATTTGAGTTCTCCAGCACCATCGGCTAGGTGACCAGTGGAAATTTCCTGGGTTTCCTGCCTTGTCTCCTTTTCCTCTCCAGTGGCCAGGTTTCCCCTGGTCACTCACCTTTTGATTAAGGAGAGTCTCCCTTGAAGTTTCCTTTGTACTGGAAACCAAGACAGGAGAAGGAGAGGAGAAAAGGAAACTTGATGCCATCAAGGACCCCGGACACCAGGGAGTGTTTCCTTTGTACCTGGGAAAACACGTCTGAAGAATTACTTAAAAAGGAAACCGTCAACAAATTACCTAAAAACGCAATTTTCAAATATGATGTCATGTCTAAAAATAGACCACTTCAATCTAACAAATGATATCATTACATGCAAATCAGGCACCATCAATGATGTCACTGATTGACACATTAATGTAAATCAGGTACATTACTTATTAATAGAATGAGGTCATTAATTAGTGACATCATTGATTGACAGTAATTAGTGATTAATTAGTGGGCGCTTAATTAATGATCTAATTGATCACTAATTAAGATAAGGTTGACCAAATTGTGTTCAGCTTATATCTACTGCATCTTAGCTCCGATTGAGATGATCTAACCAGTTTTGGAAAGGGCTTATTGAGCTCTTGCCAACTGCGGTCCTTGATTAGGTAATATCATTTGATGAACAATGTTATTCCTTGATTTTGGGGTTTGCACTACCAATATACAATGCAGCTAGATCAGCAGTAATCCAAAGATATATACTCATTTCAACTCTTCCAATGTCCTTTTACAGTAATCTTTGGTTGATTTACACAGTAGTTTGGCTAACTGATGACAAGCATTCTGACTTATCACAGATACTAAATACGATGGTTTTTATTGAATGATGTGCTGAATTTACTCATTGTTTGGCATTACCTGGGGCTGTTAGCTATACCGGATTGAAGCCCGAAACAAGCCC